>VXBB01014683.1:4480-40745 GCA_013399915.1 Illadopsis cleaveri
GGCTTAGTTTTGCTGTTCTTTCCAATCCATATCTTATATTCATTTACTCACAGTCATTGACTTACTCTCCTACCACAAGATGCTTCAATCACTATCATTATAGAGGGTACACATAGAGGATATAGTTTCTGTCCAGAGGCATTTCAACAAACTGTTTAATCTAAAGCCAGTATCTTCTGTTGATCTAAACCCTAACTCCATCATAAATTTTACTATTAATTGCAAACAAATGGCTTAGATATACTACGAGGCTTGTGTTGAAGCTTTGCTTAATCTAACAGCTCCTTCAGAATACAGCTGTCTTGCAACTAACAGAAGATCCTAAACCAAAGCCACCATCTCAGAATCAGGCCAGGCATCTCTGTGATCTTAGGCTGATATTTATATATCAAAGATAGATATATATATATATAAAATAATCTTTGATATTTCTATATCAAAGATATATAAATAAGAGGATAATCTTTGTAGCATAATCTGTAAAAATAATCCTTGCTTAGGTTTAGTTAGATCTAAACTTAGAGCCAGATTCAACCCATTTTACTGACTCCTTACTGGACTGTAGACAGGTCATTTACTAATGTGCCTCCTTTTTGAAATTTGGTATCAACAGAAATATGCTGTTGTAGATAAGCTGACATCCAGCTTGTTAACTATGCAGCTCATTTGTTGTAAGCACTGTGGAATAAAAAGCTTTAAAAAAAAATGGGAAAATAATTCCTCTGATTATGCTTGGGTCTGTTGCATAAAACAAATAAAGAATGGAGCTATTTTCTATTTGGCTTTAATTAGCTGATGCAGTGTTGAGAAGAAAGAAACATGAACTGAAATGGTCTTAAAGAACACTGGAGGGGGAGCTTCATGTACAACTTTCTCTTTTTGACTGTGTATGTGTAGATCTCTCCTTGGGATGTGAGCTACCCTTCTAAAGACTCAACTGCCCCAGTTGTGTGGTACCAGAAGCTTATCTATCGTACATAAGGATTTGGATATGACCACATTAAATGTCACTCCCTTTTGCTTTTTGGCATGGTAAGATTTTAATTCCTTAATGCTAAGAACTTAAAGATGAGATGTGTTGTGCATAATGACAAACTGTACCATCTACAGCTGATAGGTCTGTAAGAGACTATGATCAAATATTCTGTTGACTGTAGGGGACTGTGGGTGGGTTGATCCTGGCTGGATTTCAGGTGCTTTATCACTTTAATACTCTCCCTCAGCTGGATAGGACAGAGAAAATAAGATGGAAAACAAGTTGTAAGTTGAGATATTGCAATTTACTAAAGCAAAAGGTTACACATGCACAAGGAAGGGGAAGGGAAAATAAATTATTCTCTACTTCTCACCATCATGTGATGTCCAGCCACTTCCTGAGAAGCAGGGCTTCAGCATGAAGCACTGAAGCAGGGCTTCAGTGGTTGCTCCAGAATGCCATTGTTGGAAATAATGAATGCCACTTCTTCTTTCTTCTCTTCTTAGGCTTTATATCCAAGTCAGCATCATCTACTATGGAGCACCCCTTTGTCAGTCTGGGTCAGCTGTCCTGGTTGTTTCCCTTCCCAAGGTCCCCCCCGCTACAGACAACTGATTGGGGTAAAATGTTAGAGAGGTAGGGCTTATACCGTACCAGTAGTTTTCAGCAGTAGTGAAAGTGCTGGTGCATTATCAATACCCTTCTAGCTACCAGTGCAAAGCACAGCACTGTGAGGATGGCCATGCACAAAATTAACTCAATCCCAGCTAGACTTAGTACAATGACTACAGAAATATGTCCCTGGAATAAACAAATGAAAAGGTATTTGTGCAATAAAATTTATTGAATTTTCTGGATTTCTGAGACAATTCAGAAGTTGAAAATAGGACTGCAGTATCTCGACAGCTGTTACAGCAGTGTTATTTTTGGAATAGCAGTAAGGAGGGTCCTCTGGCATGTGAACTACAGGCAGGAATTTTTTCTCTGCGTCTGATCAAATCTCTATATATGCACTGGAAAAATTCTGTCCAAGTTACACCTAGGCAACTCTTCTGACCTACTTATTCCAAACACTGATCATCCAATGAGTCTAGTCAAATGTCTGGCCAGCAGCTGGCAAACATGGTCCAGTTGCTATACTTCACTGGGGTGCAGCCAGGGGAACATTGGGAGGATGTTCCTAGACTCTGACTGATGCCAGTTTTTCTGAACCTATCTTCAGTCTATTCCATATGTATTAGTTTGTATGCCCAAGTTAAATTGTACGAAGCAAAGTGGCACAGAGTCCCCAGGCAGCTGCAAAGGAGAGCAGCTTTATTACAAAAACCAGGCCTTTTAAAGCAGTTACCTGGTTATCAGTTTACATAGCTCTAAGGCATAACAAGCCCAAGTCAACTAACCACCATACACCCTGATGTGGACATGTGGCAGTCATGCAGCACCTCTCTCACACCCCTCACATCTCTCTACCCCTATCCCAGCTGAGCCACTCTCCCATAGTTCCCTTCTGCTTAGCCTAAGTAACAGGCCTGAGCCATGATCTTACGGGCAAGAGGCCCTTATTTTATAAGGCCTTACCTATATGCAACAGAGAACCATCCTTCTTCTTGTTATAACAAATAACATTTTAAAAATGTTTCTCAGGATGTAGTGGTCTTTTGTACAAACCCAAACATCTGATCATATTCTCACATCGCTTGATAGACCATAGTGGAAGTCACCCTACTAAGCTCCAAAGAGTCCTGTAAATTTCAGCAGCAGCTATAAGATTCAGGAAAAAGCTAAGTTTTGTTTGGATATGTTAACTGCATTCAAAGCCTCAAAATACAAAGTGGTATCTATTTGGAGTGATTTCAGAGATAATGACACAACAGCAGAACTGCAGACATTTTTCTAATCCATGAAAATAATAATAATGTAGGCTTTTTGGCAAACAACTGAGAAGCAGTTGTTTTCCACCTGTGGAAATTTCAGCCCTGGCTAATAGGTTTAACTATTTCTGTTTGCTTTCCTATATTGTTATTCCATGGCCTTTTCAGTAGCTACCATGTGAAGAAAGAACACAACACTATTTCTTGCGTCCAGATAAAAGGTGATGTACCAGGTTCTCCAGGATGGGAAAACACAGCTAAAAATCCCTACAGTTTAATTTCCCTGTCCTTACAGAATCCTTCTGCCTCCCTGCCCCCATCTTCCAAATCATCTGACTTCTCAGCAGTTTGGTTTCTGGAAGCTGTGGATACTTTGCTGATACCTGCTGCATCTGATAGTTTCTTCCTGACTTCTTCAATCAATCAAAGTCAAACCTGAAAGCACAACAACGTGTTCTCTCTTTGGGCATCCAATCAGTCTGAAATGGTACGTTTGTGAAACAAGCAAAGCTTTTCAGGCTTGGGAAGATAGGTACATGTACTGGGTGTCATCAATCAATGAATTTTCCTGCAGGTCATTTTGTCAGAACATCCATTTTCCTGAAGGCAGTTCCAGGGTTTAAAAATTAAACTAAATGCATTCTGAAAACAAGATTACTTATGACAATTTGTCTCTCTTGTATGATATTAATATTTAAGATCTGCACCTGTTTTAATAGAATAAATTGACAAAATTCTGTCTAAAAAGTGGGGAAAAGGCCACACAGCTAAGATATGCGGAGGCCTATTTTATTTCCAGAGTCCCACAGCATGTATCAATGAAGAGAAAAGCTAGTATCATTGCTGCCTTTAAGAAGTCTTTTCCATTGTACACACAATTTGTCAAAGATCTGCTGTTTCTAGGTGATTCTCAGTTATGAATATAGTACAACGAAAATCCTGACCATTTAAGAGAGCCTCACCAGATCAATTCTTGCTACTATTCATGTCTGCTTTGACTTATTTCAGGAGAAAACACATACGGACTCAAGGAAAGGCAGTCAGCAGTGATACGCATTGTCTGACAATCTCTAACTCAAAGTCATTCCAGTGAGTGCATGTACTCCAGTGAGTACATGTGTAAAGAGAAGGAATAAATTCTTTTACGGGTCTCAAATTTTCTAGCAAAGTGTCACTGAGATCAGTTCAACTAAAAAGAAAATTAAGAATTCCTACTCTTTTACACAAAGGACCAATATTTTTTCATATGAGACTTTCCTAGCTCCTGTTTTTCATCCTTTCAGTAAGAAGTGAAGCATAGATTTTCCTTCTTGACTGCCTGCAGTGTTACTCTGAAGTAGAGTAACAAGAAGAGAACAGCAATTAGATAGATCATGTCTACACAAAAACTTTTAATTTAACTGAAACTGGGTCAAAAACAATAGCTACACTCTGCAGCAGTCCTCCAATTTCAAAGCTGAATTTGCAAATTGAGGTTTTCTATTCCTCTCATGCTGCAAAATCAAATTTTAAAAAATTGCATGGGTTATGAGGTTAACCTGTGCACAGAAAAGACACTTTACAGTGAGCGCCAGCTGAGGAGAAAAAGAAAATGTATCTATTTAATGTGTGCATTTCTGAATTTCAAAATCAGAGGTAATGAGAAGGAAAAAGAAGTCTTTTTCCTTGGGGAACTGCAGCATTTGGGGCTTGGCCTGAACCTGGTTACAACAGACAGACTTATTTTCAGATCTCTTGTTTTGCTTTAACCACAAAATGAAGATTGCTTTGTTGCCCTCAGCTTTCTAGCTCGTGAATGTTTGGACATTGCAGTCCTATTTTCTCATGCAGCTCAACATAAACAATGTATATTTTTGGATTGTTTTTCATATTTCTCCTTTGGGAGGAGAATGTGATTGATGGTGGTATTCACCATCCAGGTCAAAGAGGTGGCAACCTGAGTGACCAATCTCTTGGCCTCTGTACAAACTGTATATAAGGATTGGAGTCAGATTTAGAATTGAGAATATAGAAGAAGATTGTAGAATAAAGATGATTAGCTTTCCCTTCACCTGCTGCTGCCTGCCTCGTTCCTTCTGTGTGGCATCCTGCTACATTGCTTTACTGCAGAAGTTTATAGATTTAGTTTTGGCTCCTAACACATCTGATCAACAGCAATCTCCTTCTACAGCTTGGTGTGCTGGCAGTGATAAGCCTGTTCAGGCTCTCACTGAGATGCTCCCTCAGAACCCTAGCTCAGGCAACCCCCCTCTGCTTTATTTATCACCATAGGTTTTCTGTATCATTTTTGCTTGCAAGTTTAGTTAAATATATTTGTTTTCTACATTAAAACACATGGATCAGTGTGGACAAAATTTTAGTGAAACACTTCAGATGTCAAGAAGCAAGCCCTGAGCGCAGGTCAGGTTGCTCTTTGTCACAACAGCAATTAGGAAAAGACTTTATTCAAGGTTGATTAGGATCAAACCTTGATGCCAATAGAATTATTGTCCTCTTGTGAGGATGAAACAAGAAGAAATTTTGTTTTTAGATCAAGTGAGAAAGTGGCCTTCAGTGGGTTTTGAGCTGGGTGGATAGGCTTTGGTTTTTGGGGCCTGGGAAAACCAAAGACAATCTAGTTGTCCAAAGGGACAACCTTTTTTTGTTGTTTATTCCTTGTAAAATGTCCAAGGTGTGTTGAGTCCTGCCAGCTTGAAAAATAAATTCTAACATGTAGGAATGATTGAAATGTAAAACTGCTCTAATTTGGAGTTATTATGAAGTGATAAATGCAGCATTGCTTCAGGTCTTTTATTATCTGTCACTTACGTAAGCATCTAATTTCAGTCTTCTTTTCATTAATGCCACAGTACTCATCCTGTCAGGCTCAGCTTCCTATCCTCCATACAAAACCAGGGCAAGGAAGGGCCTTATTCTGAGCAATGACTTAGCACATCATGACCTTTGCTTCTCCACTGCTGCCCTTGAAGTACAGTCTCTCAGACAGTGAGCAAGAAAATAATAGCATTTCAGGCACAGAAGGAAAGAACTATGCTTTAATTAGGTGAGATGTTTATAAATTTAACTCATTCATGAATGATTCACTACACCTGATTCAATGTGGCTCTGATTCTTTAGTTATTTGTCTGAGGCAAAGGGTTTTCATATCTAGTGGTATGGTTCAGAAGAATGCAGATAAACAGAAAAGCTACCACAAATATTCCTGTACAGATTTCATTCACTGCATCCATACACATGAAATAGGTGACCCTTTTGTCTGACCTAATTTACTATATGCCACTGACCCACAATTTTTCTGAATTTGTGGGTCCTGTGCTTTTGTGTCCTCCTGTCCTGAATACTGCCAGGTCAGGATAATTGGAGAACCACAAATCTCAGCCATCCACAGTGTCACACTGGTCTCTAACAAAGAAAAGCAGAAACAGTCAGTTATGCCAACTCCCATACAGACATGGAGATTTATTATAGCAAACTCCACCTCCTGTGGTACTACACAGCTAGAGGCTGAAATACTATTTTAAAAATGGATCTTATTAGGCACAACTGCTGATACTTTCAGGCCCACCAAACTCCAGTGCAAGCTTACTTGCACACCTAAGGAACCTGGATGACACAGTGTCCTTAGCTTGAAAATGTTCAAGAACAACACATCCCAATGAGCAAGAAATCAGGCAAAAGGAGCAAGAGACCTGCCTGGATGAAAAAAAAAGCCCTGTCATTGTGCAGCATAAGCAGGAGATACACAAGAGATAAAAGCAGGGTCAGGTCACTTGGAATGAATATAGAGTAGTTTTCAGAGTAAGTGGAAATAAGGCAAAGAAGGCCAAGGCTCATCTGGAATTAAATCTGTCCAAGGATGTCAAGGACAATAAGCTCCTTCAAATACATCAATAACAAAAGAAAAACAAAAGATAATATAGAACCATTACCAAATGGAGGGTAACAGGATACAGAGAAGGCAAAGTTACTGAATGCCTTCTTTTCACTGGTCTTAACTGACAGGATCAGCCCTCAGGAATCTCTGACAGAGGTGACATGTTAATAAAATGCTGGAAGGAAAAACTTCCCTTTCACCAAGCCAAAGGAAGATTGGACTAGAGAACAGCTAGGCAAACCTGATATCCATAAGTCCATGGGCCTTAATGAGATGCATTCCCAAATGTCGAGAGAGCTTGCAAACACCACGGCAAGGCTGTGCTAATCATCCCTGAAAGGTCATGGCAGTTCAGAGAGGTTCCTGAGGACTGGAAGAAAGAAAATTAAAAAAGGAAGTCTATCCAGACACAATCCTGCACTGTGTGCTCCAGGATAGTCCTGCTTGAGCAGGGAGGTTGAACCAGATGGTTCACTGTGGTGCCTTAGAACCTGACCCGTTCTGTGATTCTGTGAAAACGTGACTTGGAGATGGCTAGAACAATGCTCTTGCTTCAACTCTCAGAGCAATCGCTGTAACATCTAAGCACTGATATCAAAAAGGCACAAAGACATAAATCTCTTGTTTATCTGACATATGTAATTTGTTACTCTGATAGAACAATAACTATATAGAAATTTATTGTAGCTTGTAAAAAATCCTAACTCACCTGCCAGTCAGGTTTGCACTTTGACTGTTGATTGTTTTCTTAAAATAAAGTTGGATTGCTATGATTCAGTTTTTGATTCAGTACTTAAAAGACAGTTCCTAGGAAACAGTGAAAACAAAATGCTGCATGTGATAGAAAAAATGCAGCAACATCTGAAAAAATTCTGGCTAGGTAAGAAAGTAAATGTAGCATAAACGAAACTGAAGACCTTGTTACTTAGTTACAATTACCTCACCAAAACCTGCACGGCTTTAATTTATAAAAGGAATTTTCTGTCAAGTTCAGAAGAATAGTGAACATTTGAATGTTTCAAATACAATCACTACACTCTTGTATATATTGTTGAATGCTATATGGTTGTATAGGGTTCAACAATATATCCAAGAGTAAAGTAATTCCTCTCCTACAAAATATTTGCAGTACTAATGCATTTAAAGAATACATAGATGCTTGAACCATTTTTGCAGTACCAGGAATAACTGATTTTGGAAATATTTTTTAAATACAGCACTCCAATGTTAACTTTTTTGCTGATTTCATTTAGTCAGTTTTGCAGTACAAACTTCTAACTTGGAACATGCATTAGCACCTGCAAGTTTCTTCTGAACTCTAGCTGTGGGTTTACTTGTTATTCTATTAATACTGAGTGCCTTAAAAAAGTAATTTCATTAATTAAATATATTGCATCACTTTTAGCTGCAGAGATGTCAGAATAGTGACAGTGTCCGATTTTCTTAAGCAACACTGCTGTGGTGATTCATTGAGTGACAGGAATAAATGAACAAGGTGAACAAATGTGACACAGAAGTTAGGAGGAATATTGCTGTATGCAAAACCAGAAAATTCAGTTTATAATTATGCTGTTTTATTTTACCAATTACTGGCACTTTCAAGCTCATCCATTTTAATGGTCTCCTTTTTTGAAGGGTTTTTGAAGGGCACTTCAGTAGACATGGCATTTGATTTAAAATTTGTTTTCTGTATGTGACTCAAAAACTGCAGGGGATTCAGATGAATCTCTGAACAAAGCTTGTTGCTGGATTTTATCATAATGATAATGACACTGACAGGAGGTAAATATTAGCTAGGTAATGAAGAAATTGAGCTTGTAAGAATTTATAGCTTGCCTCCTGAGGAAGACTGCACATTGCTTCTAAACACATTCATATCTGTCCATGGCTACAAACTCTGTCCTGAAAAAAGAAGGACCACAGAAAAGGCCTTTAGCACTATAAAAGAGTAAAGGGCTACTATTAGAACAAGAAATAGAAAAGCAATTGGACAGACAACAAAGCAACAACAGAGAAAAAGCGCCTGGAAAAGGGATGGAAATGTAGACACACCACAAATAGTGATGCAGCTTTGGGAAGGAGACACTGAGACACTGGGAAGTGAGGAGATGTGAAAGCAAGGATTAAAATCAAGTTATGTAAGGAAATAAAGATTGGTCATGAAGAATATAAAGAGAACAATGGAGAAAGTGATGAAACTACACACAATAGTAAACAATTCTATCCTAGAGACACAACAGTTATTCCATGGCAAGTACTTAACAATTTTGTAGAGTGATTTTACTTATCTATTGAAGGAGAATAAGCTACAGGTAGGCAGAGAAAAAAAAGACGTGAAAGAGCCAAATTAATATCAAACTTAAGTTGATTACTGTCTCACATAAAATGCACCTGAAACTCAATGCAAGCACATCTCCTTGGAAACTTGAATCAGAAAGAACATCTTTCTACTCGCTAATATAATAATTTCTTTTTATTATTATATAAGAATTGCATTAGTTTACACCCCAGAATCTTCCTAGAATATTTAGGTATAATAATCCTCTGAGTGGAGGTGGTCTGTGCTTCACAGATTTTTGAATTATCAGACCTAGGAATGGAATGCAGACAGACTTCTATTTTTTCCATTTCTTAGAGGTGAAGCGGATATGCCAGTTACCAATTCTAAAAAGATTCAGGCAAACTACCAACATCCAACAGATCAAGTTTAAAAGACTACAGCCTGGTACCCAGCTTTTTTCCTAAAATAAAACTAAATGCCATATTCATAAGATGATGCTTGGAGCCTTCCAGAAAATAGGTAGAAACTGGCCGGTAGTTTTCCTGTAGGACATTGGCTGAATTACTTCAACTGGATTTATCTTTTCATTCATTCTCATTCATTCATTCCTTAATTTATTCAGCAAATCATTTATTGGTTAGAGCTCCGATTTTCTGGTAATTGTCTTTTCTACTACCTGTTTGTGTCTCCTTAACATCTCTTTACTATGACAGGAAAAGAGGCATTCATTCCTTTTAAGTTCACTGCCCTGCCATATGACTATAAAAAGTGTATGAAGAAAGACAGCAAATGCAATGCTTTTGTACATAACTCAAAATGGATTCTATTAGTCTCAAAAACAAGCAGTTGCCTAAAGAAAGTCAGAATTATTTACCTTATTGTGCATTGAAGAAATCGGAAGAGCCAAAAGAGAGAGAATACTAGCTTTCCTAATCCATAATAAGATCACAAGAGGGTAATAAAGGACTTACAACTGTTGTTCATATTTGTAGGAATTTTATGTAATCTTCTAAGGGAATTTTAAAAATCCTCTTGAAGATAAATGCAGAAATGATTTTAAGTACCATAGTCCTACTAAATAAATTTTAAAAATCACCAACAAACTCCTTAAATTTCAATTGTAACAGATTATTTTCAGAAGTGAGCTCTGCTCCAGGGTGCCTCAAAATTTTGGACACCAAAAACCAGACATTCTGAAACACCTTATTCCTTTAAATATGGATGCCAAACACATTTTTATGGAAGAGATACAACTTTTAAAATTATTTATCTTCTTTGAAAATTATGGTCTATGCAAAATTAAATACTAGATGTGTCTAAAAATGGTTAAATATATCCTCAGAAAAGAGATTTGTAATGACACATAAGGTGGCTTTCTGTGTTGATAAAGTGTGAAGGAAACAATAAAAATAAATGGTTATTCCTAAATTAAGTCCTGTGTCTTCAGGAAATTATGAATTTGAGTAATAATCAAAAGGAGCTTTAATATGCTGGGCAACAAAGAGTGAAGTGAAGAAGGCTCTTGTTTCTGTTTCACAGTAGTTCTGTGTCATCACATAAATCTACAGATAAAAAAATCCAAGGTGACACATATGATCTAAAAGATTCAGTTCACTTATTTTAAAAAACAATTGGATTCTCTATAATTTCTATTTTTCTGATCCTGTTTACGAAAAGACGGTAAATGAACAGCCCTGTTCTAGAATGGAAGGAGAGGAAAACCTTATTATAAGCGGCTAAAACTTTTGAGAGACAATCGCACACAATCATTATGCCTGGGATTAAGTTATTGCAATTTTATTGATTAACCACGAATCAATTGCTTAGAACCAGCAATGCAACAAATTCTCATCAATGAAACATGCCTGTATTCACAGCCTGAAAAGCAGGAAGTCTAATAACCATTTTAACTAGATCCAATCTTGATGCACAGTGTCTCATTGCTGTGGCAGGTGAGGTCCAGCTGTGCAGCAGGGCTGCAAAACCTCATAACAGAGAGTCAACATTTACCTTTGTTTTCCAAAATATCTCTAACATTCATTGCCTGAGGGGACCACAACAGAAAATTTTGTAGTGCATGTGTCTCTGTGTTCACATGTATGAATAATTACTATTAAATATTTTGTGAAGCAAAAATAGCATAGGCTGTTCATTTTCAAGATAGCGAGGCGAAAAATATTAGTTGTCATATATAGGCAATTTAAAAACTTCCTTTGACTTACAAAGATTTTTGGGCATGCCTCCTCTATGTATTTTGTCATGTCAGCTCATATTGTCATGTATCCACATCTGAGCATAGGAATAGCCAGCCATTCCCATGTAGACTATTGTGCACGGAGAAAAAAATCAATGGAGACAATAATATACGCAAATGCTGCTTAGAAAAATCACCAATGAACACCTGCCTACTTCCATATGGAGCCCCTGACCTCAAATAAAATGAAATTTCATCAGAATCCATTACAGAATATATTCCTACCTATTATCTTTCTCTTAGGATCTACAGAACTATCTATATCTTATCAGTCAAAGACTGGACTCAATCATCTTGGAGGTCTTTTCCAATATAAATGACTCTGTGATTCTGTGAACCTATTTCTNACAAGATGAAGGCTCAGAGAAGGTTGTTGCGTTGGTCAAGCAAGATTCCCCCCAAGTCAGATTCCATACTGACTACTCCTTATCACCTTCTCTTCCTTCATGGACTTGGAAATGGGTGCTCTTCCAAGGACATTTCTGAAGAGGTAAAATTCTGTTCTGTGGCAGTACAGTGAATTGATATTACATTTTGTACTGTTCTTTCTCATTTCCTGTTCTGAACCCCACCATGTCATGGTCNTTAAATTCACATGTTTGCATAAAGTCAGAAGGGCTACAATTAAAGGACAATTTTGGAGGTCATCTGGTCCAACTTGCTTAAGCTGAGCAGGGGTGTTGAATCTGATGGACCTGGAATGGCTTACACAGGATCATGATCAGATGACTTCTGAAGATCTCCAAGAAGGAAGACTCAATCGTGTCTCTGGGCAACCTGCGTCAGTGCTCAGTCATCCTCTCAGTGAAAATGGGTTTCACAATTGCTCTACAGAACTTCCTATCTTTCAGTTTGTGCCCATGGCCCTTGTCCTGTCACGGGGCACAACTGGGTAGAGCCTGGCTCCATCCTCTTTGTATCCTCTCTGGGTGTATAAAGACATTGATAAGATTTCCCCAAGCCCTGCCTGCTCCAGGCTTTCCTCACAAGATGAAGGCTCAGAGAAGGTTGTTGCGTTGGTCAAGCAAGATTCCCCCCAAGTCAGATTCCATACTGACTACTCCTTATCACCTTCTCTTCCTTCATGGACTTGGAAATGGGTGCTCTTCCAAGGACATTTCTGAAGAGGTAAAATTCTGTTCTGTGGCAGTACAGTGAATTGATATTACATTTTGTACTGTTCTTTCTCATTTCCTGTTCTGAACCCCACCATGTCATGGTCCCTGCAGCCAAGGCTACCTTCAGCCTTCACATTCCCAAAGAGACCCTCCCAGTTTCTGAGTATGAAATCCAGCACTGCACCTGTCATGGATGATTTCTCTATGGGTGGGTCAGGAAATTGTCATGAATGCCTTTCATGGCAATCCTCTTAATTTGCTTATGTCCTCCTAGTTTTTCTTTCTAGTAGACATAAAGATAGTTGAAGCCTCCAGTGAGGATCTGATCCTGAGAATATGTCTGTTTTCTGTCTGTATAGGCTTCTTTTTCTTCCTCAGAAGGTGGCCTACAGTAGAGACAGTCTACAATGTCACTCTTACCTCCCTTCTCTTTAATTTTCATCCATAAATTCTGCTGACTCTCTGTTGAACTTTAGGCAGTGTTCCATTCACCCCAGATACGTTTTCACATAAAAGGTAACTCCCCGTCCTTATTCTACTGATCTGTGTTTCCAATGAAGCGTGTGACCCTCCACTGAAAGATTTCACTCAAGGAAGTCATCCTATCTCTGTTATCCCAGGAAGATCAAAGCCCTGCAAATGTCCCTAGATCTAGAGCTCATTTGTTTATTACTCTTGCTCCATGCTTGAGTATACAGGTACTTCAGAGAGGCATTCCATAAGACTGATTTCCCAGAAATTTTTAAAGATTTCTCCATAATGTTATCTTGTAGGCATTTCCTTGCTTACCAGCAAAGTGGTGGAGTCAACCACGCTTAATTCCCATTTTGTTGATTTTGTGATTCTTTCCTGTCACATCACTGTGTGATCCTTACTCATTTGGCCTGTCCATCATTCCTTCTCACAGTTGTTAGTAATTGTTTTGCATCCATATCATTCATAGTTTTAAGCCCGCCTTGCCAGCTCAGGCATCCTGGTGGCAAAGATAATTCTGATCTTCTTAGTGAGATGAAGTCCATTTCTCTCAAGAAGGTCATGGTTTGCATAATGTCCCCAGTGCTTGTAGAACCTAAATCCCTGTCACCAGCAATAGATCCACAGTCAGTTCTCAACTTGAGTTATCAGTACCCTTCTCCTCACTACTTTGCCCTCACTGTCAGGATTGAGGACACCACCTCTTGGGCCCCGTGCCCTTAACTCCCACCTCCAGAACTCTGAAATAACTTGTCATACTGTCCAGGTTCTTCCTGGCAGCATCAGTGGTACCCACATTGAAGAAAGAAGGGTATAATATTTTGAGGGCCAGAAAGTATTTGTCAGTCCCTCCAGAATATCTCAGATCTGGGCTTTCAGCAGAGAGCAAATCTGTAGATGATAAGTTAGTCTGGCAGATTTGTCCCCTGTAGCATGAAATCAGCCATTTCAATGACTTGCTACTTTTTCGTGATGGTCATGCATGGCTTATTGTCAGGAAGGTCAGTTCATGGGCACACCTGGATCCTCTTCAACTCCAAAGGCAATGAACCTATTTTGTAGTTGTAAGCCCTTAGTAGGGCAGGAGTGTTCCTCTTTGTGCCTGAAGTCACCAACTTCATCCTTTACCTTCCCCCAAAGTTTGCACTTATGCTAGAGATGGACATTGCCTGTACCTCAACAGCAGTAGGAGCCCAATTATTCTTGTAAAAGATCCTTGTCTATCACCCTTTCACCTTCTGTGATGCTGTGCAGACTGCTCACTATCACCTACAGCTCCTCCATTTGGAGGCACAGTTCCTGCAAGATGGCACACCTCTCACAGGACAAGAGCCATATTTTCTGGTCAGAGAGAGGCTCCAGACACTCCCTGGGGCATGAGACATGAAGGAATGCTTCCACCATCTGAAGTTCTGCCTGCACCTAAGCCTCTGTCCTGAGAGGGTCAGCTTCTCCAACACTTGCAAGGGAAACTGCCCTGTAGCATGTAACCTGTGCACCTGACAGTTTACACAGGTAGAAATTTGGTTGCCGTTCCCTTCTTTATGCCTCTCTGCACAAACTGCTGTATCAGTTGGTTGTCTTCATCTTCCATGCTCTAGGGCTGATTCCAATATAGGCTTCTCCTCAGGTTTGGCTAAAAGATTCTTGACTCTCCCTAATCAAGGGCTCATGTAACAAAGGCTTTAGGGAACGTGGCTAAGAGGCAGCTGACTGCATTCAGTAAAATCTGCTAGAACTGCTTCAGTCCCACATATAACTGATGTGATTTTGGGGGACAAAATTATGGCCCTGGTGGAGAATGAGATTCCCATTAACTTCCCAGAGATAATTTTAAATCTTGATAACATTCTTTGTAGGGTCATGGGAAAGTGAGTATTGTATAATTTCTTTTTTGTGGGAACTGGTGCTCCTCAGGCTCCTTGGTTTGAAGCAATGCATAGGGATATAAATACTTCAGGAATGGCAAGACAATCCACGCTGCCTCTTTGCTAAAAGTTCTCAGCATGTTTATCAGATTTTTTAGCAAGGATTAGAAAAAGTAAGGAAACATACTGAACTAAACCACAGCTATATATTTAAATGGTGATTTTTTTTTTTTTAGAGTTACCTGAGAAATCAAGAGCATTTGAGTCAGTGGCAGAGATTGTGACAGTAAAAAGTACATGAGAGATGCAGAAAAGTGATGTGCATAAAGATGAGTGATTTCTAAATTTCCCTGTGGCAGAGCAAACCCAGACCCAGACTAAGACATACCAGTCACAGTTGCTTGGAATTAATGGCAAACACAGTGAAAATATGTCTAACTGCAGATCCTTAGGTCTATGGACCACACACAAATAAAGTAACTCCTGCTTGCAGAGGAGAAAATTTAATGGTAGGGAGAAACCTATGTGTTTGAAGAAATATCTTATCTCCATTCTGTAGAACTCTCTATTTAGCTGGTTCTGTATTTATTTATAACATCCAAACATAGGCAGTCTCAGTGAAAGGGCTGAATAAAAGTCTCTTTATAGAAAAGTAGACACTTTTCCATTTAGAGAGCAGCTGCAGAAATTTGTCACCCTAGTTATTCTATATAAAATGGAATAAAAATATTGAGGGAAAAGTCTGTACCATAAGGAGCATTAATAAAGCTAGAACATCCAGGATAATTTCAGGCAGACTAAAGAATACTTAAATCCCATGAAGATCATTGATTTCCTTTTTTGCTGTGCATTCTTTCAGTTATAGATACATCAGCTTCAAGCTGATGTAAAAGAAAAGAAAACAAACATTCTTTTAGAAATCAAAAAAATCTCTAGGATGTGAGGTATATTAAGCATAGGATACACAAGACATTGGAGTATATAAATTTGAATGATAACATCATGCAGAATTATATGCTGTGCTAACAGCCTTTAAATGGTGCAAATTATCTTGTTATTATACAGAAAAAAAAAAATTTGATTAGCTTGCAGAGTATTCACTAATTTGGCCTGATTAGGAGGCTTTGCACTCTGCTGAATGCAAAGCAATTAGTAAAAACATTCTATACACTGTTTGTTTTCTACAACCAACAAGGAAATTGATGTTATTAATCCTTTTAAATATAGTTGCATTTATTATAAACAAATTCTAGTTTTTAAAGGAATCTACTATGTTTTCATATATACTCATCACATATCTTGCATACTACAATCCATACGACATATCTAGGCATTTTGACAGCTGTTTTCTAGAATTGGAGTTCTGTAACATATTGCATGTCTTCATAGAGAAAATGCTAATAGAGCTCAAATGCTATCTCTAGTTCAGAAAAAAAGCAAAAGTTCATCTTTTATGTTTGCCTAATTTCTTGTGTTCAAGTGGAAGAAACAGCAGAGTAGAATACAGTGAAAACATCAGTATATTTTAAAGAGTAGCTCTTTACAAGGGCTGTCCATCTCAAAAGTATTAATTAAAACAGATCATTACATTATAAAATAAGTTCAATGGAATAATTATTTTGGCTGGTGTTTAATCTGATTATGAATGCTAGCATCAACACAGTCTTGCACTATGCTAATTTAAAGTTTCATCAGCTTTAAAACAAGTTGCACATTTTGGCTTTAAGTTTGATATTTAATATTCATTTAATCCAAAATTGTTCTATGGTATGTATTTTGTAAGATTTAGAATTAACCAGTTCTGTTAAATATGCTAGAATTTCTTGAAAAATACAGGTTTGATTCACATACACAGTAAAGGAGAATGTAGATTAGCAGTAAAGCAATGAGGTAAGCAGTGAAGCTCTGAAGTGCTGTAAAATGTGTTCAAATAACTGGATACTCACAGGTAAATAGCTGAGATAAGGCTAACTGTTCATTTTAGACTTGCTATTTGAACCCCAGATTACGAGGGTAACCCTTTTTTCTCCAGAGGATTCTCTTCTTTTAAGCCCTCCCTCCTGGGAAACATTGAAATTACAACCAATTTTTTGCTGACTGCATTTCACTCCAGATTTTCTTTCTGAGGGGTATGAAAAATATATTTAATTAAATTAGATGAAATTATCAAATTATGTAAATTGGTGCAATTCCTATATTTAACTATAAAGAAAATAGCAGAATTTACACAACTCAAAAATCTTTTTCTTCCACCTAGCAGTAGGACTATCTCAAGTGCTTTAATTCTCCATGTCTCTAAAGCGTATCTTCAGGCATATACAATATATATTCCCAAGCCCCAAATTTGCTAGTCTGCTAAATTAAATTCAAAAAACCTCTAAAATATTTCATTGAATAATGTAAACATCAAATTTTTGGATTGTCAATGAAGCTTTTATTAATATTACTGAAGAAATTTTCATGTAAGAAGTAGAAACTCTGCTTGAAGTTGTACTCAGATGTTCAAAATTGTTACCTACTATTCAAGGAAAAAGTTAATTACGGACTGTGTCTCCAAGTAGACACTCTGGGTTGACACTGTATTTTTATTTAGTTGTGGTGTTTAATTTCAACTGTGTTTACCTTACTCATTGCTGCCCACTTGCTAAAATTTCACCAAAAAATAATAAGAAAATATGGTCAGGTTTTTTTCCCATTTCTTTTTCCCATTATTTTCCCATTTCTTAGTCTTTCATTTTAGCATGTGTTGGTTTTGAATTAATTGACATTTGGTAAGGAAAAGAGGCCACCTATGGAAGTGATGTTTCTAAGAAAAACTGTGGCAAAACCAATCCATGACTAGTTTTGAATAGTGACACCTTGTTAGGCCACTAGAAAGTTGATACGCCTCTGTGAATACCCATGTTAGAAATTGGGAAACCCCAGGAAAATTCTCTTTCCTTCCAGCCTGGGAAGAGGTAACCTAGCGCCGGTGGGGTTGGCCTCACTCTGCCGTGTGGCCCACGGCCCTGGCATGGCCTCATCTGGGACCTGCCACTGCTGCAGTGCTGGCAGGGCGGGGNNGAGATGAGATGGAGATGAAGATCTGCTCCCAGGAAGAGAAGAAGACCTCTGTTCCCAGAGATAAAATGATGTCAAAGAGAGATAGAACTTTTGCTTTTGAACTGCTCATCCTTGAAATGGTACCCCATGAGTTTACGTGGCCCATAATGCAGCTGTGGGAAGGCTGTGTGATATAGGAGGGGCTTCACAAATGCAGATTCCCAGGTGGCTGCTGTTTATGAGAACTGAAGCCACAAGAGAACTGTTTTTCTTGTGGGGAAGTTTCCATGGCAGACCAAAAGCAACTTCTCTCTCTGAGAAAACTTTTGAAAGACTATTTTTAGAGGTAGTAAGCTGACCTAAGTTCTAAGTTTTGTCTCTGCACATTGTGAATGAGAAAGAAAAGAAATTATTGGGGAAGAGGAAGAGTGTATTGAAGATTTTATTCTGATTCGTATAATTTTTTTCTCTCTTGTAGTTTTGTTAATAATGCTTTCTTTATACCCTTGAAATTTTGAGACTGCTTTGCTTTTTCTTCTAATCCTATCTCACAGCAGAAAAAGAGTAAATAATTCTAGTGGGCACCCACACCATCACATTTAAATTGGTGCATTGGCTGGGAAATGAAAACAGGTGAACCAAAACCACTACATAGCTCTAGATGCTTCCATTGCTTTTATCATCTTTTTTTTTTTTTAATTAGCTTCCCTTTCCAAAAAAAAAGCGATTCCAACCATAAATGTGTAACAATTGCTTCTTAGCTTTCTGTTATCACTCTATGAGTCAAAAAATATCTGGACCTAGAGGGCTCTAAAAGTATCTACTTATTTCATTACAGTAACCAAAGAAAAATAGCAAGAACTCACAAGAAAAGACCAGAGAGCAAAATAATTACAATACAGTACACTTTCCCCTTACACTTGCATTTTGAATTCTGCATATGAATCTGACTATTTGATGTCAAATGGATAAAAGTACAATAAAATGAAAAGGTGCAAAGATTTATTAGAGTTGTAGAAAAATTTCCATATAACTAAACAAAGGTTTCTTATGCCAAGAAGAAATAATTGAGGAAGATATTGACAGACATGTACAAATTCCTAAAGAAGAGAAGAAAGAATGATTGAAGTTCTTCAGAAAGCACATATTGTAATCTTGTGAACTCACTGTTGCAAGATGCTTAAGATACCAGAATATAAGAAGATTAATCATCAGTTAGGTGGGTGAATGGTAGAAAAACACAGAGATATTGTTTGAATGTTGCTCCAACTCCCAGCTCCTGAAGAGCTAAAAAACTGCTGGAAACTAGAATTTAGCTCTAGAAATACAGTGATGCCTCTCATTTTACACTTTCTTGTCTGTAACCAGTGAGAAGCATAGCTTTCAGGTACAGATGCTCCTGTGGATTGACGTCACATAGTCCTAGTTTGGCTTTGTTAATAACAAAAAACCAAACTCTTTTAAACCTGCTCCTCCCAGTATAAAATCTAGACTGCTATGCCATGTGTTTATAATAAAAATATAGGATCATCTTGTGTTAGAGGGTAGTTTTGTTCAGCAGACCTTTAATCACTTTGCCAGTATTCTAAACCTTGCTTTGTAATTTTTTTCATAGTGAAACCAAGGTAAAAAACAAGCAAACAAACAAACAACAACAACAACAAAAAAACCACAAAAAAACCACAAGCAAAAAACCCCCTTGGAGTTTGATCAGTCTGCATGAGGACAGAACACAGAAACACTTTTTGGGTCTCAAATAGAGAAATATTTTCTATATTCTGGTCAACAATTTAGAAAATTACTTAAAAAATAAATATTGTCAGTTTATGTTGGTTGCTCAAAATTCAAGAAAAATAAAGAATTAAATTTGTAGAGAAGGTACCTAATGTCTTCATAAGCAGTCAAAACCTGTTTCAGGGTTCAATGGAAATCTCAAGTGCTACTTACAACACTCACAATGGTGAATGACATAGCATCATGCTAGACTCAGAATCTTGCTTTTCAGGTCATCCATGTAACTACTAGTCTCATAATGACAGGAAGCTTACATGTATCATAGGATGTATCATAGGATAGAATCACAAAGTATCCTGAGTTGGAAGGGACACACTAGGATCATCAAGTCCAGCTCCTGGCCCTGCACAGGACAAATCCAAGAATCACACCCTGTGCCTGAGAGAGTTGCCCAAACACTTCTTGAACTCCGTCAGGCTTGATGCTGTCACCACTTCCCTGGGGAGCCTGTTTCAGTGCCCAGCCACTCTCTGGGTGAAGAAGCTTTTTCTAATATCCAGCCTAAACCTCCCCTCACTCAGCTTCATGCTGTTTCCTTGAATCCTCCTCCAGACAGAACAGGCCAAATTACCTCAGCCACTCCTAATAAGACTTCCCCACAAGACCCTTCATCATCCTTGTAGGCCTTCGCTGGACACTTACCAAGAACCTATTATCTATTTTATGTTGTGGTGCTCAAAAGTGCACCCATTACTCAGGTTGAGGCCGCACGAGTGCAGAGCAGAGCAGGACAATCGCTTCCTTTGACCATCTGGTGATGCTATGAAATCATTTAGCTAGGAAACCGAAGGTTTTTGTTTTACCTCCTTGTCAAAACCAGCACTTAGAATTAAATTCTTTCTTGTCTTATTGTAGCTATCCAAAAGTACAGAGAGGAGAAAACAGGAAGACTCTTGAATTTTGTTTCCCTCTGTAGGTAAGGTCTTCAGTGACAAATGACATGTCAGATGAGATTGGTAGAGATACCATTTTTGCAGTGATTGCTTCAATCCTCTGAGAGTCCAAAGTTCTTATTAACAAACTGACTACATTCTGGAAATTAATAAGGGGTTGCAAAGCAGTTAGATAATTACAGCTATGTTAGCTCTCTGAGTCACAGGAAGATCAAGTAACAAACTGGCACTTCTTAAATTATTCCTTTACGTAAGGGCAGGTAGACTGGCTAATAAGCAATATGCAGGAACCGTACACCTGTCCCTTTTTTTTCATGTAATTTGAAAATTAGAATGAAAAGTATGACTTTAAAGAAGCTGTTTCTGTGCAACTGAAAGTGAAAATAAAATTTTTAAAACTGCCCAGCAGAAATGAAACAAAACCCAAATAGCGAAAAAAACCCCACCACAAAAACAATAACCAAACCAAAAAAACACCAAAAAAAAAGACAAAAGAGAAGCAAACTGTAAGGCAGGCCTGTATGCCCATGTGCCCTATCTTTACACATGAAAGAAAATTGTAATTTGTTCTGCTTGACTCCCCACTCCCATTTTCTGCGTTCTTCTTATGTTCTTTCAGATTCATCTTGATCATCACTCCTTTGTGTGGTATTACTTGAAATCAAATCAAAATCTGCACTCTCTAGCTCTAAAGCCTCTAAGTGTTTCTGCAAAAGTCCTACTTTGGCACTCCTACTTTTCCTACTCAAAAAACCCCCAAACCCAATAGTGCTTGGACCAGAGCAACAACTGTATTTATTGCAATTATCATAAATACCCAGCAACTGCAGAGCTTTTAATCTCTTTTAGTTGATTGGAAAGAAAGGCAGCTACACTGCAATATGAGAAACTTCATGGACTTGGGAATGTCTGTGCCCAAGTGACAAAGAATTATTTAAGAGTATTTTTTAGAATTAAAAGTTCTGAACTACTTTTATAGCAACAAGGAACTGGACCTATAAATCTCATATTCCACTTTTTTTACTTTTTCTTTTTTTAAATTGCTGCTAAAGATACAGCAATAAAAAGTCATTCAAAAGCTGGAGAAGCAAATCACTGAATGCTTTAATAACAAACTGATTATTACTGTGATGTATATGGGACTGTCAATAAGAGGCTGATTTCTTTTGAAAACCATACCTTTCATTGCAACACTATGGCTTTGAGGATTTTTGGAGATTATGCTTGTCAGTCACTTTCCACACATGAAGAATTGTACATCGAAAACAGATTATAGTTAGTTTTGTATCACAAGTGATTTTTGCAGTACAATTTTAAGCTGGTGTATTAATTCCCTTTCTTATGTCAAAGAGTAAGAAGTACCATTCTTGGAGGTCTTGAGTTTTGAGAGGGTTTGAACACTTACATAGGGATAATGAAAAAATCCTTACTGTAATTCACATGAAGAAGAGGAATCATGATGTCTCTGGTGCAACAGAACAACGTCTACAGTCTCTGTCTTTAGAAATGTTGCTGTTTTAGAGGGAAGAGAAGGGAAAAGCTTTGCTGGTGGCTTAAGGGTGGTTTTGGGTGATAATTCTAAAGCCATGTTAACAACTCTCTCACATCTTCAGCAGTGTGATTTCTAAAGGTGCTCTGCTAAGAAAGCTATTTGATTGCTATGTTTTCCTAATATTGAAAATCCTTTGAAGAGCTTATGTAAAGTTTTTATTAATTATTCTAGCCTTCTGTTGGAAGCCTCTATGACCTCCCTACAAAAGCTGTTATCCAAACTTCTGAAAGTGAAAACATTGAACACCTCTATGTGTCAGTAAGTCAGTCCTTTCCAAGGCTTGCTCTTTTCTGGAAAGGAAAGGCCACCCTGTTCACACTACTCTCAGCAGAAAAAAGGTTTATTCCTTACCACATCAAATACCTTTTAGGGAAAGTGCATGCACAATTCACCATCCACTCCAAAGGTACTGATAATACGCATCTTTTGAGCATAACTAATTAATTTCACTGCTGTGCTTCTCTGTCTGGATTATTTTTAGTCTCCCAAGCATTTATAATTTGTGATTTCAGGCTTTAAAAAAATGAAACCCCGTGACAGTTTAGATCTTATAATTTGGGATAAATGTCTCAATGTTCTAACATACAGAGAAGTGACAGAGGACTTGGCAGGCAAAGCCCAAGAGAGAAATTCACATCTGGTATACAAAACATTTATGTCTCAGCTCTCCTGCCCTAACTTCCCTAGGTCAGAGACAGTTCACCACACTCACTTGAAAAATAGTGTGTTTCAGTATTTGATAAAATCCCACTTGCTAAATCTTTCCTGGTTTCCAATGTAGCAATCCACGTTTTTAGCCTTCAGATGTGAAAAACACCTTGTATGACAAGAAAGCAATGGCAAGACTGAGGGAGCCTTCCAACAACTTGGTACTGTGAGATTCATTAAGGATTTTGAATGAGAATCTTGATTCTCTCATTTTCTGTTATTTAGCCATCATGGTAGGTGAAGACTTAAATGATTATAATTAGTAACAGCAAAGAATTAATTTAGTGTGCTGTATTCAATGAGTATTATTAAATAAAAAGACCTAAGCTTTTAAATTTTCTAAAAATTTTCTGACCATCTTGAGGAAATCTGTTTTGTCCTGTGGTTTATCCAAGAAGTGTTATCTTTTTTATGCTTCTTTCATCTGAACATGTGAAATAATACAGGATGCAGTACAGATACTATAGGATGCAGTCCAAAAGTCCCTGCTTTGGGGCCATATCGGATTGATAGCTAGTAGGTGAAGATATACAGAATGTGAGTTTACTGAACATTTTTCCACTCCATCATCCTTTTAATTTTGTTTGAGGCTAAAAATGGGCAATAATTGTTCAAAGGGATACCTTGATGGGAAGCTGAAATGAAAATAAAAAGTCCATTAGTGTCGCATGTTTTATTTTTCCTCAAATATGATCAGACAAGGACTTAGAAATCCAAGATGCAGGTGTATTTTGTTTCTTTGCAAAAATAACAGCAAGAAGGTGATGTTCAAGATGGAAGTTTAAGTGGAGCAAATGGTTTTGAAACATTGATTTGAAACAGAAAGTAATTTAAGCAGTTCAGTTTTAGTTTTCTTTTATTTCTGGTTTGTTTTGTTTGTTTGCTTGGTTTTCTGATGGAAAGCAATTTTTACTGACCTTTGCAGAGCAAAGTCAGCCAGGTTGCAATCACTTCCAATGGACTTGGACTTCGACAAGGATCTTCAAAATTCACTTCTGTCGGTATCACCACAGAACATTCTGTGTAAGCCTCTACATTACGTTTCAGCTCATTAAAATAGGAGAGGCTCGGAATAACTCTTTTTTTAATTTTGTCTAGTAGTACGAGTAATCAATTTCATTATATGCATATTCCAGATGAAGAAATGATTGCAATCTCTGCAACTTGTGCTTTGCAATATTTACTGTTTTTTCTTGTATGGATACTTATTTTGCTACTGACTGTTTGTTTACATTAGTCTTGATACTATTTGAGCATTTCTATATCATAATTTTTAAATTCAGCATAAGAAAGAGTATTTCTTAAATGTACGTAAGTAATGAAAGCATTCTTTTGAAAGTACTACACTTAATTTTAAAAAGACATCCAAAAATATTTTATTATCTGGGTTATATAGCCAAATGCAGGGGAATTTTTTATTCTCATCCCAAACAAACTTAACTGCTGACAAGCTCAGAGTAAGCATTACTTCTGTATAGATATTAATGAATAGACAATAAAGGTAATTTCTGAACTGCTCACTGTTTCATTAATATTCCATTCTTCATCTTATCTACTGCAATTGTTTTAGGTTTTTAAAACCACATTCAGACAGATGGATAGAAGATTCCTATCCATACATAAAATCTTTAAATAAGCTCAGAAAGAGTTTAAAGTCCATCTATTTTAGGAATAAATTCAATAGTTAAATCAAGCAACGCAAAATTTAATTACAATTACTAAAATTGTTGGAAAAACATAACATAAATCAAAACCTAACCAACCTAGCTATAATAATTATCTCCAAGTGAATTGCAATCATTTGGAGATTTGATGTTTTTGTTATACATATAATTTGCACTGCCTGTTTCTTCAAGTACTTTGTCTGTAAAAATGACCACAGCAATGACCTCTCCCAGTAATTTAATGAGAAAAAGGAGGCTCTCATGCAAATTTCCACCACATATATAAAATTATGAAGTCTCCTGGCTTGAGACATATGGTTGTCTGCCTATCTGAAATAATAATAAGAGTCATTTGTTTATAATAATAAGCATCTGTTGCTGCTTAAATAGCATTGAGTGGTAATCAAAATTTTCCTATTTCTGTATCAAGGTTAACTAATTAAATGCCAGGCTCCCCTCTGAAAAAGCACTACTTGATACACTGTGGTAGCAGGCTTGCTCAGAAAACAGTTTAAAGATACTAAACAAATACAACTTCTGGTATGTGCAGAAAAAAACCTCAGGTACATTCTGATTAGCCTATACTCTTCAGCTAGGATAGAAGATGGACCACTGGGATCTGATGAACCTCACAAAAATGGATACCATGTCTCAGTATAAAACAGATTGTTATAGTTATTTTGGTGAGTATACATTATCCATTCTTACCTAGAAACCATGATGAAGGGTAAAATCTTCACTAACATACTAGGAGAACAAGAGCTTTGAGAAGAAAACTGAAAGAAACTGTAAGGACCAGAATTCCTAGGGTGGAGAACCAATGTGTTTTAAGGGAATCTGGGATCAGATCCCATGCCTTGGTCTTTCCTGATGTCACAAATAAGAGAGATTTATTTATACACATTTATTACTGTAATATTAGTTGTTGACTTTATGGTGTTTGTAGAGGAAAATAGAATGTATCTCTGACATCATATTCAGCACCGTCCCACAGAAGTTCAGGTTAATTAGATGGATGGAACATTCACCTTGCATTTGAAGGAGAAATCAGTTTTGCATAAATGTGAAAAAGGTAGGTTAAATCAGAAAACTTTAAATGACTACTACTAAAACCAAATTTAGGACTCTGAGAACAGTTTCTCTCCTTTGTGTGCAATAGCAGTTCAGCAATGCGGAATGAAAATGCAGAGGGGTCCAGATCACAAATAGATATATCTAACAAGAAGTGGTTATGTTTTTATATATGATTTTTCAGGGTTTTGTTGAAATACCAATAAATATTCAAGTGATAAGAATGCAGATACTAAAGCTAAAATAAAACTAAACGTTAATTCCAACTGAGCCACTAAGCTGCTTTTCTGAAGATTAAACCTCCTTATTAAACTTACTGAAAATTAATTACTTTAATGTATCTGTTACAGTCTTTAACATATACAAATTTGGGGATAAAGGACTGAAAAATGCCCACCCCCAGGACGTGGTCATGTCCCCAAGTCTTCCTGTGTTCAAGACGCATTTCTATAGTGCTCTCAGGTGTGAAGTCTAGCTTGTAGGTTGCCTTGCAAAGAGTCATGAGTTGGTCTCAGTGATCCTCACAAGTCTTCCATTTCAGGATATTCTGTGATTCTAAGTGGAAATTTTCTGCTTTTTAGCATAAACTACAACTGTTTATAATCAAATTTTATTTCATACTCAAATATCATTCTTTTTGCTCTTTCTGTGACTTCTAAATTTTATTAATTCTAATAGATGATACCTTCTTGAATGTACCTTTAAACTGCTTTGTGAACTTGTGTTTAACATCTTTAGATAAATTTTAAAATAAAGATGATTATAAATAAAATACTGTGATATTTAAAAGCAAACTACTCTAGAAGACAGACTTGACCAGTATTTCCCTATAGTTATTTCCCAGAAGTATTTTGTATCAAAGTAAATATGAAATGTCTCCTTTGGTACCTTTTAATATATTTAATAAGAAAACAACTAAGCTTTCACTTTAAAAGCTGTAGTGAATTGATATTTACAGAAACAGAGGTGTTATACCTTAGAAATATTGTTTCCTTGAATTTCTTCTGACATCAATAACAACTAGTTATTTCTCTAGTCATCAGCAAGCGCCTGACTTGAAGTGTTAGCAAATCAGATTCTGACAACAGAAGAAGAAGCTCTAGGAATGGATCTCTCCTTTTATTGGATTATTCATATCTCAGTTAAGCTTCCTGTGAAGTAATTAAATGGTAAGAATCATTCCTGCAAAACAGCAAGATGAGAGCAGAAGGAGAGAAAGGAGGGGGTGAATGCTAGATGAATTGTTCAAATTTTTTTTTTATTATGCATTAGGTGTTAAAAAGGATTATGGAAATGAGACGGAATAGAGATGAATGCTCTGTTCTTGTGTTGAATGACTTTCAGGGCAGGACTTTCAGCAGTTAATAGAGCTGTTTATCACACTGGAAGGTCACATGAAACATGGCTTTCAGAAGACTTCAGAATAAAGTGTACTATATATGCTAAAAATAAAAACAGATCCCCATTATGTTTTTTTAAATTCCAATGTAGTCATTTAATGTCAAAGGAGAAATAATCATGATCATGGCGGCACTACTGAAATCAGAAAGTCAAATCTGCTACATTTCTCTGCAACTTAATGAGATTTTTCTATAAAATAGTCTTGGGGTAAAAATTAGATCAAGTGATTTTTGGGAGGGAGAAGAACGTATGGCAAAATAACAGTATATTTCAAGTAAATTGTCAAGGTTATTTTTATGCTGTGACAATTAATACCAGTAGTACTTATTCCAAAGCATTCACCATAAGACTTCTAAGCACACAAAGATGGACTGCTTGGTAACATGTGAGACAGATCAAAGTGAAATTCCTCTGTTGTTGCCATGAGCAGGCACCACACACTTTTTGTAGCTTCTCTACACTGCACAACTACAATTTCCTTGCTGAGGCAGATCTAAAGGTTAGAACTTGTGCTCATTCTGATTTCAGTGCTGAAGCTTCCAACAGGGGCAACCATGAAGCAGACAGGCTCTAACTGATAAGGTCATCTGGTCGGGAGTAACAGGGCAAAATCCATTTCACGCATCACCAAAAGTAACTTTGAACTGTGTGAATCATGCTATGTCAATACAACAGAGCTCCTGGAAACTTCACGGAATGCTCAAGAGAGGTGATCGTGTCTTACACCAAGTGCACTGAGCTGATCAGCAGCTCCCAAGGTGGAAGGCTGTCAATAAAGGAGGTATACCCTTTTATTTTCTCAGCATTTTCTTAATGTTCGGCCAATGCCTGCCAATGCTAAAGCCATGGAAAATATCTTGCAGGCAGCACATGCTGATTAAGAACAAGAAATAATTACCTTAGGGTTTTGCCTTTCCCTCATATTACTGATTTCTAACTGCAGTGTCTGCAGGTAAATTGTGTAAATTACGATTTTTCTGCATTTTTCTCTGGAATTGACAATCTGTGAGGAACTTAGAGTGGGATTTGTTGGAAAGGAAATATTTTGACAAACATCCCAGCCTGAACAGTTCCTCTTGGGAAGAAAAAATACTGCCAGGGAATATCAAACTGTGAGTGCTTGCTCTCCCTCACCAAATCATTCAGTCAGTCTTTTGTCAGAGAATCAGAACTACCCTTTTTTTACTCACTTTTGCATGCATAAACAGTTTTTCCTACAAGGAATACACGCACATTTCTAAAATAAGGTCTTTTTGTAGTTAAGGTGGTTTTATTTCAAAGTAGATCAACTCAGTTTTGACATGCATTTAAACCTAAGACTTCTTTCCTAAGAATATTTCAATTTGTACTTTTATAAAAACCAAACAACTGATTGCTTTGATCTTTTCCTAGTGTACTTTCTGCTGAATGTACATGAAATGCTGCAGCTCTGTATTTGAATACTTAACCTTATTGAAGTAAAGGATGATAACATTCTATTGTACCTAACCTAGTCCTTTTAACAGGAAGTTATATTTCACTGAACTTGTCCTTGGAGGCTATGTCCTAGGGAATGGGTTTTTTCAGTATGTTAAGTAGCACTTGCAATTATCTTCATTTTTGTAACATAACAATGTTTACCTACGTTCTCCATTCTGCAGGGGTTTTCCAAATATCAGACCGTATCAGGAGCTGAGGAATCAGCACACTGTTTGATGAGTGTTTATGAATTTAGGGACAATATTTGCCCTGGGGTTACCTGAGCATCAAGCTAACAAACTACAAGTCAGAAGGAGTCACAAGATTCTGGTTGTGTCCACAAGCCTCAGAAAATAACCCTTTTGCCTGCTATAGACAAATTCTGTCATGTCTCAAATTCAGCTCCCCATTAAAGTCCTAATTAATAAAAAAGGAAAATAAATAAAACTTTAAAAAAACCAGCAGGCAGAAAAAGAACGATTAACTCCTTGAGCCTTTGTCTGATGCTTCCTCTCTCACCTGGCTGTCAGCATCCACAGGGCCTATAGTAATTCTTCACCTCATTTTTTAGCTGAAATACTATCCCTTTCTAAGTCATTTAATGATGGACCGTTATTATGCTGCCTGTGATACTGCTCAACTAGTGCCTTGGATAAAAGTTAGGAGAATGACACATAGTTAGTCTCACAGGTCGAAAGAGAAAATTTTTACCTTAAAAGCCAGCACACAATATTTACCACTTCCTCAATCTTTGGGCTGATCAGCAATAAAAAGTTAGTTTTGTTGTCCAGTCCAAATATATTTTCATAAAAGGTCTTCTCAAAGAAAGTTGTTTTCATCTTTCTGCTATAAACAGCAACCTGCCCTCTTTCTGTGTATTCAGCTGTCTTAAGTAATGCTCAAGTCAGCCTCCATCATACACCATTTCTTTTAATTAAGGTTTCTTTATAACATAGCCAATACTGTAAATACAGCCAACATAGTGAAAAGTAACTTCTCTTTCTTAAAGACATCAGGTTTATTATTAAATTTAAAAGATCATCAAACAACCCACAGAGGAAGGGGGTTTAACTATTTTTAAGTGCTAATAAGCAGTAAAAATTCATCTCACCTGGAAGTAATCCATTCTTATTTTAATAACATCAGCTTTTGTGCACATCTGCCACATTTTGAAGTAAATATTTTATTTTCTAGGAAATTCCACAATACTTCTAAGTGTAAGATAACAAGTGCAAAACACGTTACACTGCCACAGGGTTCAGATTACTTATTTCAGGACTGCATTCCTAAGAAAACTGGCCTTTGAACACCAGACTGCTATGCTGGGGCTGTCAGAGTAGTTGTGACACTTAAATTTTAGCAAAGGAAACACTAGGCTCTCCTTTGAGGCCTATCTACCTCCTTTGCCAAAAGGCCCTGTGCCCATGCAAAAAACCAGATGCAACACGTGGAATTTTTCACAATGAAAGGACAAGAAATATCCATGTTTTCATGGAATTTCCTGTTTTGAGAGAGCTATTTCCCAGAGGAACACCTTCAAAAACTCATACAAAGTTTAGAGTACATGCAGTACCATCTAACATTGAATGACTTGAACACTGTCAAGAAAATTTATTCATATATTTCATAATGAAATTCATAGAATGATAGAATGTTTTGTATTGAAAGGGACCTTGAAAATCATCTAGTTCCAATCCTTCCATGATGGGCAGGGATGTGACACATTAGATCATGTTGCTCAAAGCCCCATCCAACTTGGCCTTGAACAGTTCCCAGGAACAGGGAACTCCTGTTCCCACAACTCCTCTGGGAATGTTCTAATCTAATGCCTTCTTGTTTAGTTTAAAACCTTCATTCTGCTGTTGTATCACTCCTCTTTTTTAAAAAAGCCCCTTTTGGGTACTAGAAGACAGTGAGGTCTCCCTGGAGCTTTCTCTTATCCAGGCTGAACAATCCCAATTTTCTCAAGCTGTCTTTACAGGAGAGGTGCTCCAACCCATCTTCATGGCTCTCTTCTGGACTCATTCCAACAGATACACATCCTTTTTGTGCTGGGGACCCCAAAGTTGGGTGCAGTACTAGAGAGGCAGAAATGACACTCTCATCCTGCTGGTCGTATTGCTTTTAATGCAGCTCAGGATATGGTTTTCTGGGCTGTGAGCACAGACTCTTACTGAAATATCACTACTTTTAAGAAAACAGTATTTCCTTCCTATCACCTTACAGATAACCCCCAGCTTATATTTTGCACAATAAAATTTTAATTCCTTTTTCATTTTTAACTGGTACTATTGTATGAAGAATTTAATGGGAAAATTTTTCCCTATATTGCACAAGAATAGGTTTCTATGATGTCACTGTATTCTAGTGATTGAACAATTACCTCTTAATCACAGAAAAATTGGGGAAAATCAAAAGCAAAAACCCCAGAAGATTAAATCACACAAGAAATTATAGGTACAGTAATGTTTTAGAGCCAAGGACTGTGCACCCCCTCAACACCTATGGAAATCATCCTTGTTGACCTCAGTTTGATTCCTGCTTTCTGCTTCCATCTACAGCATAACTATCTCAGGGTGAAACTCTGCCAGCTTTGTGTCTGACACTGAGCCAGTTGCGCTACAAGCAGCCTCAGAACGTCTCAAGAGCCCAGAGGTTCTGGGTCTGAACCTGCCAGAACACTTTCAGCATTTTCTCTCCACAGTGAAAAATCTAGGGCAGCTGCAGTGACCCGATTCTGCAATCCCTGACTGAAATGAAAGCATAATATGCTGAACTAGATAGGGAACAATATACTCAGAGGCTTTGTTGTGCCTGTACTGCTGCTGTATCAGGGCCATGACAGAATGGCTTTGCTAACAAGGTTTTTTCTCTGTAAATACCTAAAATTTATACGTCTATTCTACCTCAACAGAGCCCAATTGCTGTCAGGATTGTAAGTGTCTTATGAAAGCCTAGCACCCTCAGGCTATAATAGCTGGCTGGAAAGGACATGATCTGTAGTAGTTTCCACATTTCTCACAGAAAGGCCGAGAAGTCCAGACTTCCATCTGAAACTCCATTATGTGGACAGTTTAATTTAACAAGTAGCGTATTCCTGCTGTCTGTATTCTGACCCTCAGTGCTGTGTTATTTGTTTCCAGGCTGAATTGTCTTTATTGATTTTGTGTTGTTTTGTCTAATGAATTTTCTTTCAAACCCCACTGAGTATGATTTATCACCCTCATTCCTCTGCCGTAAATTCAGTTCCAGGATGCTTCCTCTACCAATAGATCAATTATTCTAAACATTAGGTAAACGGGTCTTCTCAGCAAATTTCTCCATCACACTTTAGAGGTGTCCTCTGCCTTTTCTTCCTCCTCTCACTGTCTATTCAACACCTTTATGTCTTGCTGTGCACATGCTCCCCTTTGGAACATACTTTTTAGAAATGGACTTTGAGGATAAGATATCTGGGGGGACTCCACTAGGCTACTTCTTCTAGCATTTACTGTGTAGTTGACATAATTTGCATATATATAGCCCTGATAGTTACAAAAGCCATCTGTGGATGGTTTAAGCCATTAAACTTCAGAAAGGGTAGTCAATCTGGTTTGGCTTACCATCTACACACCTAGAAACAAAGGAACAATCAAAACACTAACAAAGCTATGGTCTGAACAGTCATCTCCCTCATGAGCCCATTAAACTCAGGCTACAATTCAGTTTACATTGTTTCTGTAATCTAAAACTACAGAAATTTTAAATTGTCTTGAAATTAGCAATCAAGTAATTCATCCTTTCACCTGCTCTTCCCAAGTTTTAGAGCTAAAATGTCCAACCAGGAATCTGTGTTGAAGACAAAAAGATTTTTGTTGCTTTAGGCCAGGGAAGCTCTCATTTGTGGCTTCTGTGTTAAAAGATACAGCAAAGAAAAGAGTCCTGATGCATCCTGGTAATGACACATGACTGCACAAAACAACAAACCTGATGGTACACTAAAACTTTATCACACACTAAAACCTTATGACACACTAAAAATAATTTTTCCTCTCCTTTTTATATTAGCAAGCCCTAAGAAGAAAATATAAGGCAGAAAAAACTGGTACCTTTTTGCTTTAGTTTAATCACCAATTCTAAGCTGATTTTTGGTCTAAAACCTCTGCTAGGAATAAAATATCACATTTTAGTCAGATTACACAATAGAATTAACCAGGTATTTTCATTACTCAACTTCAAAGAGTGCGTATTAAAAACTTACAATCAGGAAAAGCATTAACCACAAGATTTAATCAAGGCTTACCTATTTTTATGGTATAAGTCATAGTGGAGGTAAAAGAGGCTTTCAGAATGTATCAGAACAAAGACAAGTAAATCTTATTTCCCATTAGTTTGATGGAGCAGAGGTGTTTAAGGAATACTAGATAAAGAGTGTTGTACTAAAATAGTCTGACTTGATAAGACTTGCCTGCAAGCTGCTGCCATTATGGCGGACCATTTTCTGTAAATCTTTAACACTGACAATTGCCTCAGTTTTTTCATGGTTTATACCTGAGAACCAAATAAAGACAATAGACTCAGAAGCATGAAAGTGCTAATTTCCGTTTAACTGCATCCAACTGACACAATTTCTGGTTGCAAAATTTATTCTATCAGTCAGTTTTATATGCTGTATGGCATATATTCCAGAAACAGATGTGGACACAATCATGAATTTGTTTTATTTTTTCGGCTTGTATGTGGATGGATTTCTTGTCCTTTGCTCAATAACTTTGCTGCAACTGGCTGGTGCAGAGCACAGTGGCTAGAATGTGCCCATGCACTGTGTACTAAGATATCTTTCTTTCTGAAACAGACACAACATAACGCTGGCCTTGGACTCTTCAGGAAGGACAACAGGATAGACAACACCAAGAAGCCACTGAACCCTAGCCTGACATGTCATTTATAATTACATGAGAACTTTGCTTGCACTTGGCTATAGAGGAATGAAGAATTTTGCATGCTTCTGGGTTTACGTGGTTAATTAGTTCAGATATGTATTTTAGTCGTGTTTTCTGCCTCATGTTGACACACTCTGACAAGCTGAAGAACACACATACCATATGATTAATTTTCACAGAAACATTTTTGTTATTCCTCATATTTTTTTCAGGTCTTAACTCCAAAACAGTTATTTGATTTTGCTTTCCTATATCTACTGATAGATAACCTCACAGAGGGAGACGGAGAGGGAGGGGGAGAGGGAGGGAAAGAGAAGAAAAGAGAAGAAAAGAGAGGGGGGGCAGGGTGGGGCGGAAAGGATTAATAACCCAAGTAGGTGCTAATGAATCTTCATCCCTGTAATTTTTCAGAATTATTTTAGGTCTCAAAAACAAAAGATTGGATAAACTTCTCCAAATCTCCATGAACTAACTGAAGAATCTTATTTCATTCAAACTCCAAGTACAGAGGATGAATATGCTCACATCATGTTCCTTTCTGCGATCCTCAGTGATGATGGTTAAAAAAATACAACAGCATTGGTTGCATTACATGACTAATAGCTCTAGAAGATTAATTATTCTTAAATAATTTATCCATCGCTTGGATCAAACAAAGACATGTCTCCAAGAGCAGGGAAGCAAAGGTCCTTTCCCAAATATACCCTTCCCTTCTTTCTCTTTGGCGTGCATGGCAGATGGCAGCATGTGCCTGATTCTTTTGAAGAACTGATCCACCATTTTGTAAGATAGCTTTCCTTAGAAGCTGTCCAGCTGCATCAGAGTAGGCAAGAGTGTCTGTCTACTGGTGTCTTACTCCTACTTCACCTCACTATTCATATCAGGCTTCACCAAAAGATTACACGGATCAATGTGACTTGGAAGGTGCTTGCATGTAACAGCAGAAGTGCACTAAAGCTGTGTCCCCAGGAAAGCAAGCCCTACAGACACCACCACTATCGACATTTGTAAAAGACATGTACCCTGAAAAGTGCATTAGCCTATCCTTAATTCTGGCCACACACCCGTACCACCAGCCTCACACAATTGCTCTAGGAGAATACTACACAGCCATTTAACCTTCACCACAGACAGACTTCACATCTCTGCCAGGCTGTAGCCTGACAATCACAGAAACTCCAATGCTAAAATTTGGCACCTCATTTGCACAGAGATGCAAGCTATTAGAAAGTTATCCATCAATAACTGATACATCAAGATGTACAAATTGAGCAATCTTACATGAGGTAGATCTTCAGCATGACAGGAGACCAATACAAGAAGCAAATACAAAAAAGAGATCTGTTTTGAGAACCAAGTACTTTTATTTCCAAAATGATGAGGGTGTGAAATCCCTGAGCATTAACCACTACTAAGACGAAACTCTCTCTTTAGAGACTACGTCTTTCTAACCCAAAAAATAAATTGCCCCTACCAAGTTGATATGTTTACAATAGATGAATTATCACCTCACCTGCAATTACGATTCACTACAGTATTCCAGTACAATGCTTATTACAGATTTGCTATGTGATACATTAGTTTAAAACATTAATCTGATAATACCCTTGAAGCATCCCAGTCTGTGCTTAGTATAGTATGACCAGATCAGGAGAGACAGCAAGCATCATTGCAAGATTACAAGTATTTTTAAGTCTGTCATGTTGATGTTCCAGCAGTGAGGTGAAAAATGGCTGAAAAATGAATTTTCAGTGACTAGATGGATTGCAATTGAAATTTAATTGTCCCTGGTGTTTGTGTGACTAAGAACCTCACCTTATCAATGCAATGGTTTTGGTAGGACCAATAAACAAAGTGTTTTTTCAGCTTTGACTGTTACACCTGAGAGCAAGGATTGAAAATAAACTAGTTAAAAGAACCAAATATATTAGCTTCTGTTTTGAAAATGAGAAGTATTTGATATTTCTTACTACAGGATGTGTAGTTTATTTGTTTCCAGTACTTTTAGGATATTGAAAATATAGTAACTCATTCATAAACCTTACTAGCATTACATTTGCATTGAACACTGCTGTGCCGACTCCCGGTTGCCTTGGCCCCCAAAAAACCAGTAACTATTAGTGAACACCTTCCTGCACTGACACGTTGCTTAGTTCTTCAGTCTAAGACATATTGGCACTTCAAAAATCTGATGAAGTTAAATTATCAAATTATTAATTCAATTAATTCCATGAAAAAAAATTGAAGTCAGTAACAGACTGACTTCACTTTAAAAATAAAGCTGGAAATGAAGAGGAAGTATCCTTGTAAAAAGTGCTTTGGGGACGTGCACTACACGTTATCTTCTGTTTTTTCATGTTAAAGCAAAAATTCTGTCTTAAATTTTGCTAATAGTTTGTTTAAACTTTAGTTAACAACTTAAGGCCAACATTGTACAATACATAATTTCATGATTTCCTGACGATGACATGTAGGAAAAGAGGCGCAGGAAGTTTTAGAAAACTAATTACAATGAGAGATAAGGGATTTTATGATCATAGCGTCACACATGAACTGCACAAAGAACAAATGTCAAGCTAGAGACTGTCAATTTAATGAGATACAAGTATGGTGAATCTCTCTCTTGTGATTTATTAAGTGTTGGAACAGGCCTGAAAGTACTGGAAATACTTCCACAGCAGAAAGGATCATTAAGCTAGAAGTAGCTTGCTGACTAATGCTCACAGGAGAATGAAGGTGAACTCCTAGAGCACATGGAAAGAGGGCCCTGAAAAGAGGGTCTGCCTCCTGCTAGATTTACTTTGTTGAGCAGAAAAGTGAGTAGAATTTTACTGGAAAGAGATGGGAGGGAAAAAACAATCGTTTCTACAGAAGTTTAAAAAGACTGGTTTTAATCACAATTTCTGTTCCTACACGCTCCCAGACAGCTTGTGTCCTATTCCAGCTAAATGAGGAATCTCACTGTGAAAGACATTATTGCTTTTTTTAAAATGAGACAGGTTCAGAATTTATAATCAAGATTTTAACCCTCTTTTTTTTTTCCT
>VXBB01014687.1:0-23151 GCA_013399915.1 Illadopsis cleaveri
GAAGGACTCATTTTGGAGAAGATCACAGAGAATTTCTCCCATGGGAAGGATCCCACCCAAGGGACCCCACCCTGGAGCAGGGGAAGGACTTGCACTCCTCTCCCTGAGCAACAGCAGGAACAACCTGTCATGAATTGACCATGAGCTCCTTTCCTGTCTCCCTGCTCTGCTCAGAGGGAGGAGGAGGTAAAGCTGGGAAAGAGGGGGAGGTAGGGGGAAGATGTTTGGGTTTTGGGGGCTTTTTTATAAGACTTACTTTCTCATTGTCCTTCTCTGATTTTGTTGGTAATAAATTCAATTAATATGCCTTAGCTGAGTCTGTTTTGCCTGTGACAGTATCTGGTGAGAGATCTCTTTTGGTCCTTATCTCAACTCATGAATCATTTTTATATTTTCTCTCCCCTGTCCACTTGTAGAGGAGAGTGATAGAGTGGCTTTGGTGGGTGCCTGGCATCCAGCCAGGGTCAACCCACTACACCATCTCTCCAATTTGGAGACAAGGATGTTGTGTGGACTATGTTGAAGGCCTGACAGAAGTTTAGGTAGATGACACTGGCCAGTCTTCCCTTGCTGACTGTTTCAGTCACTCCATCCTTGAAGGCCACTAGATTGCTCAGACGTGACTTGCCCTAGGAGAAGCCTTGCTGGCTGCTCTGGATCACCTCCATGTCCCGAATATGACTTACAGTTGCTTTCATGAGGATCTGCTCCATGATCTCCCCAGGCACAGAGGTGAGGTTTAGCAGTGTGTGATTCCCCAGGTCTTTCCTATTGCCTCTTTAAAAATCCAGTCTGCTGCTGGATGCCCAAGGAATCCTGTGCATGAGGATGGGCCATGTCCTTCCCTATCCCTCCTCCTCAGCTCACCCTCATGGTTATTTGTTGTTGTCTCCCCATGTGTGTGCATTGGGCTCCAGTGTCTGGCCCCGTGCTACCTAACTCTACCCTCAGGAAAAACTTCTGGCTTGTTTTGACTTGTCCACTCTCTGAGCAGTCTGTGAGTACACAAACAATGCCCTGAGCTTGCTTGGGGCCTTGCCCTTCCCCACATGGCTCCAGCCCTGCTGTGGCTGTCTCCTGCTGTCCTCAGCAGAGTTCACAGTAGAGTATGTTCCTACATGTGTTCATGTCTTTGGTGCTCTTGTGTGCAGCCAGACTTGTGTGAAGGTATCACAGGTGCATAATTGATAGGTGTATAGGAACACATGTCCTTTTGTGTCTCTCCTCACAAACAGACTGTGTTGCTCGTGGCAGGGATACTCTCCACAGCTCTGTTCCTGAGCTCTGCAAAGCAGCAGGAGCTCAAGTGCAGTGGAAAGATGATGGCATCAGCCTCCTAGAAATCCCTCAAAAGAGAGGTACTATAATCAGCTTGTTTCCTGAACCCTCCTTCTCCTGATCCTCCAAAGCTCATACTCCACTGATGATGATGCCAAGTCCCAACAAGGACTACCAATTTAGATCCTTAATTTAGTTCAGTGTAACAGGATTGAGACTGCCTCAGCATGATGGGCAGTCCCCCTCTGCCTGCCTCACCAGGTCAGGACACAGCTGCTACAGAGTTCAAAAAGATGGAGTTTGCTTTATTCTGGAGAAAGAATAAGGAATCCTACTTACTCTCCCTCTTCAGGCCATGTCCAAATGGATCTGCTTCCAGTGAATTAATTATTGGTGCTTCCAGGTGTGGGACACGGCCTTGCTTCATGCCAAAGCCAATGCCAAATGTATTTGTCCAGCTCATCTACCTGGTGCTGTATCAGGCTGAGATCTTGGCCCAAACAGGTACTGAATTAAAGAATCACAGTACATGTTATTGGTGTGCACTGGACTGGAAGGACAGAGACGCTGTGTGTTGCACAGGGAAAGCCAATAAACAGGGTTATTGGGCAGATGGGCACCAGTGGGGGATGCCCCAGCAGTCAGTCACTCTGTGGTGCAGGTGTCACAGTGTCCCCAGGTAGGAATGGTGCTTGTGCCCTGGGTCTGCCTGTGGAGCAGACAGAGAGTGGGGTACTCCAAGGGTGCCAGGCAGAGCAAGCAGCTGGATTGCCCCTATATTAGCAATTTACCTGGTGACAGCAGTGCAGGTCTTGTGGGTAAAAAGGTGAGGCTGGGCATCACAAGAACACATCCATTGGCCCAAAAGATGGTGGAGTTCAGAGACTCTTCCCTAAATCTTCAGCAGGAAGAGTGTGCAGAGAACTTTCCCTGTTGGTCCCTTCATGCTTCAGCCCCTGTTTTGAGCTTAGCTTTGCCTTCATCAGTTTCTTCCCTACATTCAGGGAACTATAGACATCTGAGATGTCTCAACCTTTTAATTACTCACTGGAGCTGAGGTGGAAGTTGAAAAAGAAATTTTGGAGTATCACAGAAAAAAACCCAAACCTAAATGTCTGCATTAATACTGAAGCCAGATGTTCTTCACGGAAACTCAGAGATTAATGCCATGACTGTGTTGTGGAAAGGAAGAAGAATGTTGTACATTAGTAGGCCCTACTTTCTCTAGAGACACTGTGCCGTGCTGTCATCAGCCCTGTCACCCATCTATAAACATTGAACAAATGGCTAAAAAGCAGGGATTTTCAACACGTGTGCACAGGGTACAGACATTCATTAGAACTGCAGAACTTGGCTTACACAGTCCTCATCAACCTGATTGCCAAGAGAGATGTGTTCAGTGCCCTGATACCTCTGTCACCCTGACTGACCACTGGTCAAACAGGCAAGAGGAGGCAATGTCATCAAAGGACTTCATAACTTCACTTTCTGGAAGAAAAGGACATCTGTCTGTATTCCAGACTCCCAGATGGGGAAAGGGCAATTTACAGAGTCTCCATCGTGGACGGATGGACAGATGGATGGATGGAAGGATGGATGGATGGATGGATGGATGGATGGATGGATGGATGGATGGATGGATAGATGGATGGATGGATGGATTCTGTTTATCCAGACCTTCCTGGCTGAGGCTTTTGATGTGCTTTTGATCCAAACAGAGGCCAAGAGCATCAGACTAAGTAAGAGCCACATTTGTGAACAAAACTTGTCTGCCACAGACAGCTCACAGATACTGCTGAGTGTGTCCAGAACAACTTTGCACAGAGCTTTTCTGGAGAAGTGCTGGTCCTTACACAGCAGGGCCTTTGAGGCCCTGAGCCTGAGCAGAGCTGCTCCACCTGTGGTTAGGAGTGACAAGGTACCACCGAGCAGTGAAGGGTCTGTGGGCATCCATTACTATCCTTGGACTGCCCTGGCCCATGAGGGTTCACAGGGACTCCAGAGTAAGACCCAGCGTGGTTAATCCCAGCACTGACTTTGAATGATGCCAGTCCTGCATGCCTGCCAAAACCTGGGCCCTGCCACAGGCTTTACGTGTGGTGGTAGGGCTGCAATGAGGAACTGATCCCAGCTGCCCATGCCCCTTTGTGCTGGCCATGGTCTGAGACTGGGCAGTGGAGTGAAGATGGAGATGAGGCCACGGGACAGCTCAGAGGCTATCATTTCCTGTCTACCCTAGCACAGCACTGACCAGAGAAAGAGGTGCTGCATTCCCATGATCCTGCAGGTTGATTTGTCTCCAAGACCTCCCACGGAATTCTAGTTGTTACATGAGGACAGCAGAGGTTTTTGCAGGAGGTGTTGGGGGTATATCTGGGCAGAGACATTGAAGGGAAAGGGCTGATCACCCTGGGGTAGCTGGGAATGTTTTGCATCCTGTCCCAGGACTTTTTCCCACATAGGACCCTTTGCAGTGTATCCTAATCTCACATTTTTATGGATGAAGGATCTCACTACATTGTCACCTTATCCCCTGCCAGGATCAACACCATTCTCTCCCAGCAGCTTGCAAGGGCATATGTGGAGGGAAGGACCAAATGGAGACCCAGCCTGAGATGCAAAAAACTTTATTGAGTTTGGAGAGGGAATCAAGGTTGCTACAAGCACAGGCCCTCAGTGCAGGGACCCGGAGGGACAAGCAAGACACATCACCTCTTGGCCATGGTGAAGTCCATGCAGAGCATCCATTTGCCTTGCCTTTAGAGTGCAGGCTGGCTTGGAGGAGCCTTGCAGCCAAGGGGACCAGAAGGACACAATGAAAACAGAGACAAGGAGATATATAGGAAAGACATAGGCCATGCTTTCGAAGTGCCTGAGCTGGGCCCTTCCATCCAGCATTTTCAGGAGGAACAAAAGATGGTCAGTTCAACTGAAAGAAATGACCTGAAGACTCTTCCTTTGTTCAGCACCATGCCTGGAGATCCTGGGGCACTTTCCAGGACCTATATATGCCCGGCACCATTAGCAGGGGAGGCCCCTCCTTCCACCATAGCGCCTGGTGATGCAGGAGATGTCAAAGCCCCCAGAGTTGATGGGCACTCCATCAGAGCTGAGGATGTTGCCAACAGCAGCAGAGGTGGAGGATCCCACCACGGTGTTCTGTGGGAAGGAGCTGAGGATGGGGCCGGGCAGGGTCACCAGCACAGCAGGTGGCTCAATGACAACAGTGGAGTCCTGGCACTGCCTGACACAGGGCTCATTGCAGCTGTTGGCCAGTGGAGTGGGGCCACAGGGCTGGCAGGGACGGCACTGGGTGTTGCAGGACATGTCTTGGGGCTGCAGGTACACCTGGCAGAAAGAGCAGAGAGGAAACAGAGCACAAGGCTGCAAGGTGAGTGGGTGAGGAGCAGTTTGGTTACCCCGTCATGAAAGAACCAAGGCCATCATGAGTGGCAAGCTGGAGACTGGGCCAGGGGCCCTACAAAGAGCAGCCTGACTTGGGAAGTTCTCTCCCAGGGCATAAAGCAAAACCCTCTCTCTATGCCAGCCCTCCCCGCTTTCTTCTCTCGTGACCAGATGTCCCAATCCCCAAATATGAGAAAGCCAACATCAGTTGAGATGTCCACCAAGTGGAGATCTCACTTTGCAAGAGAAAGAGAAGGGGCTTCAGACTCACCTGGTTCCCAAGCTGAAGGAAGCAAGAGAAGTGGATGAGAGAGCAGAGACTTGGGCTGCCTTTTATACCTGCCCTTCAGTGCCGCAGGACCAGGGGCAGCCTCTGCAGAGGTAACAATTTCCCAGCAAGCTCATCTTGAATGCAAATCAGCACACCTAATGATATGGGCTGTGCTTTCATTTCTTGCACTGCTGCCTTTTCATTTCCCGGTTTGTTCCATGCCCGTTCCCCAATGAAGGCTTCTTCTGATCCCTGGGATTAAAGGCCCCAGGATTTCTAAGGCAGGAATGCAGCAGTGCAGGCAGAAGACTTGCTTTATGTACTGCATGGGCCCAGACCAGGCAAGCGATAATATAGTCTGTATAACTCTGGTGGGGCTGTTTGACTTCCAGCAATCCTCAGCTGGCTGCCCAAGGACTCCTGTGCATGAGGATATGTCCTATCCTTCTCTTCCCCTCCCTATGTTCACTTCTTACCTTCCCATGTCTATGGACTCTGCAACTTGTTTTGTCCCCAACCTACCTAACTCTGCTATCTGGAGAAAATTCTAGCTTGTTTTAACTCATCACCTCTTTGTGCAACACAGAAAATGTCATGGGTTTGTCCTTGTCCCTCCTCACAATGCTCCAACCCTGCTGCAGTTGCCCCCAGGTAACCTCAGCAGAGTCCACAGTGTTGTGTTCCTACAGCCTTGACTTCTACAGGATAGAGACGTGGGCCCATGTGATCCTTATGAAGCTCAAGAAGGCCAAGGTCCTGAATTTGGGTTGGCTCATTCCCAAAGATGGACACAGACTGGGTAAGGAGTAAACTGAGAGCAGCCCAGGCAAGAAGGACTTGGGTACTGGTGAATGAGAGGCTGGACATGTCCTGCAATTTTCACATGCAGCCCTGGAATTGTATCCCAGGATTGTATTGCATCAAAAGAAGAGTGACTACCAGGTATAGAGAAGTGGTTCTCCCCTAATACTCTGCTCTTGTGAGACCCCAGTTGGAGTGCTGTGTCCAGTTCTGAGGCCACCAATGTGAAGGTACAGAAGCAGGTCCAGAAGAGGCCATGAAGATATTCAGAGGGCTCCAGCCCTGCTGCTATAGAGACAGGACCAGGAGAGATGAACGTGTTTAGCCTGAAGATGATTCTGGGGATACCTTAAATCACATTCCAGTGCCCAAAGAGGATCCAAGAGAGATGAAGAGGGACTTTTTTTACAAGGGCATGGAGTGACAGGACAAGGAGAAATGGCTTCCCACTGAACAGGATAGATTCATACTAGTTACTAGTTACCTCTTCCCTCTGAGGGTGGTGAGGCCCTGGGACAGGTTGTCCAGAGAAGCTCTGGCTGCCCCATCCCTGGAAGTGGATGCTGTGCTGCTGTGAAACACATACTCATGTGACTTTCACAGTTGCTTCTAGATCCAGGGATTTTGATGATGAAAACAGTCCAAGAAACCTGATTTGGGGCAGATCTATTGGAGGCTACACCATCAACAAGCCAAACCAGCCTTGTCAATGTTCTCTGCTTGAAATAACACCAGAATTCTCAGAGCAAGTAGCCTACTGGGTCTTCTTCCTGTTTCATCTCCATGAGCCTCTACTGAAACCACATCTGGAGAATGAGGCCTTTGGTAGGAGGCACAATTGCTCTTATGGTTTTGCCACTGTGGTCACAGAAGCCCAAGATGGGAAGGGCTCTTCCTCACCCTACATCAGCAAATGGAAAACAGCCATCAGCCAGGCTCTGGAAAAGATTCTTCCTGCACTCATCCACTGCCAGAGAGTGGTCCCACTCTTTTTCATGTCTCTCCTTTTCAGGGAAATCACCGGTGCTGGAGGGAGATCCCATCTTCTCTAGCCTGTGCCAGTTTTTCTGTCCAACAGCTGGTAACATCTCAGTGATCTCTTTTCCTCCCATGAGCTAAAGGAAGGGTTCTGGGGATCTATTTTCAGGCAACCCCACTACAGCACTTCTTATGGAAACTCAGCTCAAGGGTGCTGATCCCATCTTTTGAATTGGAATCTGTTGCTCATGAAGTATCATCCCCTTCACCTGAGAAATCTCAAGGTACTCATTTGTTTTTCTGCTGCTATTCCAGGATAGCCTGCCTCTCCCAAGTGACAAGGGTCTGCTCTGACAGCCCTGTGTGAGGCTTTGCATGCCCCTGTTTATCTCAGAGGGCTCTAACCCGTGTTGATGAGGAATTCACAGCAGGTCTCAGTGTCCTGCGCTCTGCTGTGTTTTGGATTTTTTGGACATTTCAGATCCTGCGTTTTGTTGCTTTCAAGGACTTGTAGAGGGCTTCAACACTCCAAATATAAAAATCTCTCCAAAATGTATCATTCCTAGGCAGAAATGACAAGCAGTGATGTCTGTCTGAGGATAAATCCAGTCTCAGACTCTTTCTCCTGTCCCAGGCATTTTCCCAAATGCCACTGAAAAAGAGCACAGCTGACAAAGGGTGGAAATCAGCCTGTGCCTTGGGCAATGGTGCCTTGGCCGGGGTACAGGACAAAGTGCCAAGCCCCAGTGCTGTTTGGAAGTGCTAATATCCTCCCAATGATCGTGAAGAGAGACTTGCTTCTCAGCCAGCCTTCCACAGTTCTGCACTTTGAATGCTTTGCCAATCACATTAAAGTTTTTCCACAACAAAGCCCAAAATGGGTGGAACAATGTAGTGCTAAAAATGATGTGGGGTTTTAGATGTGGAAATGCCCTGACACATCTAGTATGAAGCACAACATTTTGCATAATTTTAATTAAAAATAAAAGAGAAAATTCAGATTCTAAGGAGAGGAAAGAAGAGGAATTATGGAAATTTTGTTTACAGTCTAATGCTAGGAATAATTGCTATAGGTAGAGATATCAGACACTGCCAAATTTTATCTTGAATCAGAGTATGATTTGATGAAATAGCTACAAGAATGTGGCATAGATACATCACAAAACATCAGGCTAAAGGGAGAAACACGTCTACTTCCTAAAACAGTGTTTCCTAAAGTTGCTGGGATTTCTTTAAGAGGTTCAGACAAACCCTGACAAAATGAAGCACCTGGCAAACTGGGGTAGAAACCTGTGGGAGTACCACTCCTCCAGCTCTGTTACAGAACCATTTATGGACAGGGTTTGTGACCTTTTCCAAGCACAGCACTTAAAAGGACTGAGAGGCATTCTGAATTGACTGGGAATGAACAGAGGGTGGTGGGAGCAGCAGAACTGAGGGTCAGCCCAGTCAGAGACGGCTGTGAAGTGATATGAGCTCGTTGGGGAATTGGTGGCTTCTCACTGCCTGGGATGCCCACACAGACCTACACGTCAGTGAGGATCTTCTGCAGGGCTGAAGTCATGGGAGGGTGGGGATGAATCTGTTTGCTCAACTGATGCCCTGTGAAAAGTCCCTTCACTTTTTCCGGAAAGCTCGTCCCAGAGCAAGCTTCACCTCTTTATTTCTGAGTGTGTAAATGAAGGGGTTCAACAAAGGAGTTACCACTGTGTTGAAGGTATTCACGATTTTGTTGATATCCAGGGAGTTGTGGGCCGATGGCTTGACATACAGGAACATGGTGGAGCCATACCAGATTGTGACAACACTGAGATGGGCAGAGCAGGTGGAAAAGGCTTTTTTCCGGCCATGAACTGACTGGATCTGCAGGATGGAAGAGATGATGTACATGTAGGAGACCAGGGTGACCACACAGGAGGCCACCACAACAATTATGGATATGAGGAAGGTTGCCAGCTCCACAGGCCATGTATCACTGCAGGAGAGGGCAAGGCAGGAATCTATATCACACAGAAAATGATTAATGACATCTGGCCCACAGAAAGTCAGCCTGGATGTCAGAAAGGCCAGCAGGGAAATGGCCAAAAAGCCTCCCAGCCAGGAGCTGAGTGCCAGCCGAACAGAGAGGACACTGTTCATGAGGGAGCTGTACCTCAGAGGGTAGCATATGGCTAAGTAGCGGTCATAGGCCATGACAGACAGGAGAAAACACTCAGTGGAGCCTAGAGAGAGAAGAAAGAACAACTGGAGGATGCAGACACTGAAGGAGATGGTCTGGCTAGTCCCCAGCATGACTCCTATGGCTTTGGGAACAACACCCGTAGTGTACCAGATCTCCAGAAAGGAGAGATTACAGAGGAAAAAGTACATTGGGGTGTGTAGGTTGCTGCTTCTCCACACGAGGGCTATGACGGATGCATTGCCTATTACTGTCAGGGTGTACATCAGGGCAAATACCACCACAAAGGAGACTCGGAATTGCCATGTGCCTGGGAAGCCAAGAAGGATGAATTCTTCCACACCTGTCCCATTTGCCATGTCCTTCCAGATGTTGAGGTCTGTCTGAGAAGAAAGAAAAGTTTCTGTGAAAATTTACATGCTTGTGCTGGTCCTTCAGATGCTACAAGTAGAGGGAAAAAAAATCACCATCCCCGAAAATGCAGTTGGTGCACAGCATGGAAAAATGGTATTTATCCTGTATTAAAATTGTCAGAGAAATTCTCCCCTGGTGAAACACATTTGGACAAATAGATCTAACCCTGAAAATCAGGTGTACCCCAACAAATGAACACTTGAAGTATTTATCAGATTGTGCTCCTCCTTTACTGCATGGGGAATGTGGTCACTTCTGTGAGATGAAAGTCTCACTTAGGAAACTATGGACCACAGGCTGAGGCACTCCAGCTATGGGAAAAGCTGTTACAAGTAGGAAGGGAATAGCATAACCTGTAGTCTCCAAGGCAGGCAATACTAAAGTGTGATAGCAGCAAATGCAACTGAGGAGTACAAATACTGTCATGATAATGTGACACTGCAAGAGATTTTCCCACCTCTTCTATGTCAGTTTATTTCAAGGGATTGAGACTGAGCTGCAGCCACACAGGGCAGCAGGCTAATATGACAGTTACTACTCAAGGTCTCCTATATCTGCTTTCTTCCAAGCCTCAGAACAGGAAACTTTTGCAAATACCTCCATTTCCCTCACTGATGTCTGCTCCTCAGCACAGCTACTAGGGGTACTATTCATCTCTTTGCAATTTTGCCATCTCAGAGTCACGGGAAGAACTTCTGCTGACCAAGCTGAAATATCTAGGGAGAAATATTCATATCTCAGGTCCTCAGCTTACGCCCTTTCTTTCTTCACAGACAGAGAAAAAGCATGAGGGAGACATGACTCATTTTGTCTTATAAACATGGTGAAAAGCCCTCTAGAACTGCCAGGTTGTCTCTGTGGTCTAAAGCAGTAGTCTAGTAAGCACTTGGATGTTAGACATCTCAACTTGGGCAGAGATATTCAGCCTTAGCAACAGAAGGCAAAATCCTCTGAGTTGAATCCCTTTAAAGGTAGCTCTGCTGAACTGTTCCTGCAGACAAGGGAGGATTATTGATCAGTTCTCTAGAGAGAACATATCTTCAGGTGGATGTGGAAGACAGATGGACTAAATCACCATCTGAATCATCTCTCTCTTTCCTATCTTACTCCACAGCAATATATGCCAGAAATCTCATGTACTTAAAGAGTAAAGAAATCTCCCTTAAATCAGCTCCCCTTAAACATGCAAGGCATTGGAAGTCTGTGCTATATGTCTTGGACAGGTTTCACTCACCAGATTTGCCAGTGGAAATGATCCAAATGCCATTTTTTCATGCAACATCCTCCCAAGGTAGCCATGGTCCCTTTGGCTAATGGAGTGCATTGGAAAGAGGTAGATTTATTGGGGGGAATCTCTGGATTCAGGTGAAGGTGTGTGGATGAGCAGCTCTCCCCTTGCTGACTCACTTCAAGCTGATGGCAATTGCCTGACCTGGTTTCCTCTCCATCCAGTAGGATCTGACAGCTTCCACTCCTGATATTTTCCCTCTCACAGCCACCACCGTAATTCCAGCAAAGGGAGCTTTGTGTGCACACACACAAAGTGTAAACTCTCTTCAGCTTAGCTTCATATAGTGAGATCATACACCAGAGAGTCACCAGCATCATTAGCATAAGAACGTCCCCACACCCACCTCATTAGCAGAATGAAGCTCCAGCTGGCCACACCTAGGAGACTCTTTTCTGTTTTCCCTCTGGTGTGCCCCAGGGAGTTTGACCTCTGGGAGGTCTTATGGGTTTGTCAGAGATGAATAGTACTCTCTCTTCACACAGGCCAATTAAAGAACAGCAATGTAATTCCCTAAGTGATTGCTAGGCTGGGTGTTTGTCTCCTGCCTGCAGCTGTGGCATGAGAACCTTGTCAGGAACTCAGCAGACATGGAGATGTCTGAAATAGTGATGTTCCAAGAGACTGGAAGGGTCAGGTAGTTGGTGCTGGATACCACGGTGGCCGTGAAACCTCCAGGGTGGGAAGTAACTAAAGGCAACTATGGGCACATGAACATAGAGACTGTAAGGTGAGGGATTCACCTACTTCATTTCAGAGCCTCTAAATGCAGTTAAGGCCTCTGTCTTCAGCTTTAACTGAAGTGAAGAACTAAGTTCAAAATCAGACAAGACATTGGTAGAGGAAAATTGATTTTCCCTGACTCCAGAAAATATGTCTTCTATTGAGGTACTCATCTTTGCTCCATTCATCATCAGCTGAGAGAAACAGGCACTCTCAAGCCTTAGTTCAAGACTTTTTTTTATTCTGTTGACACTCAAGATAAACTAGTCAGCTGACTTAGACCATACACACATAAAAATACACACATTTCTCATCCTCTAGATATCTTGAGTTAGATTCCCCTCCAGAGAGAGTCTGTATGCACTGTCCAGGACCACCACACAGATGTTGAACTTGACAGAGACATTTGCTGCAAGTCCTGTGTCCCAGGCTTCAGTGTGGTTGAGAGAAAACTGACCTGTACTTGGTGTGAGGTGGCCATGCAGCTAATGGGGCTTGAGCCTATTTGCTGACCATGAAGCCAACTCCTCACTATCTATCTGTCCTATCCATGGAAATGGATGTGGGGTTTAGCCATGGGATGGAGGTGTTGGAGCCTGTGGATTCACTTGTGATCGCTTAATGAAGCAAGCCATGCACACATAACCAGATGTGCAGGCCCTGCTGTGAGCTTGTCCTAGCTGGGGAGTTCAGAGGCCACCACTGATCAGCTGCAGGATTTGTGTCTTCAGAAAGATGATTCATGCCATTTCCTGTGCACATCTGCCTTGGGATGGGGTAAGCCCCCTGGGTGACCTGATGTCCCATCACTGACTGTGGGAAGAGTCTACAGAGTCTGTTAGATCTGCTGCTGAATGTGGGTTGTACTCCCCATCTGCAGGACATGCTCTGAGACCAAGGAGTCATATCTGAACAGAAATGTTGGAAGGCTGAGCCTGATCTCTGCTGTCTGTGGAGAAGTCAGGGATGTCTTCCTCAGCTTTCAGGACAATGCCTGAAATGCCCCCACTTCTGTGTTTCCCACCCTCCCCTTCTTCTGAGAATAATCAATGGTCCACTTGTGTCCCCACCTTTTCCTCCCCCACCCATAGCAGTGCCTTTTGGTCTCAGTAACTTGAGACAAGGACAGCAAAAAAGGATTACATGGAGGCTGAGGTGAGATGCAGAAAGCTTTATTGTCATTGAAGTGGGAAATGAGTTCCCTTATAGAGGAGGCTACCAGTGGTGGTGGTAGGAAACCACATGCAACTGCGGAAAGTCTGTGCCCCCTCTGGCACAGACACTGGAGAGCAACTGAAGAGCCAATGGGGCATCCATCTGCCTGCCCCACAGTGGGCAGGGGTTAGCAGATCCCCCAGAGCAGCTCTGAAAGCCTTACAGTCCAAAAGTATGGAAGACAAGAGAGAGGTGGGAGAGAGAGTAAGGCAGGGAAAGCAAACACTGGCCATGGTTTCAGAGAGCTCCATCTGCCCTCCTTCAGAAGGGCAGCATTGGTTGCTCAGCACCTCTGAATTCAATGGCCAGGAGCTCTGTCCTCAGTCCAGCATCAGCTTCTGGATTCCTGGGGGTCCTTGTGAGGGCTACACCAGTGGCTTTAGCAGGGACGATATCTGCTGCCACCGTAGCGGCTGGTGATGCAGGAGAGGTCAAAACCCCCAGAGTTGATGGGCACTCCATCAGAGCTGAGGATGTTGCCAACAGCAGCAGAGGCGGAGGATCCCACCACGGTGTTCTGGGGGAAGGAGCTGAGGATGGGGCCGGGCAGGCTCACCACCACAGGCGAGGGCTGGATGGCCCCGGTGGAGTCCTGGCACTGCCTGACACAGGGCTCATTGCAGCTGTTGGCCAGCGGGGTGGGGCCGCAGGGCTGGCAGGGCCGGCACGGGGTGTAGCAGGACATGTCTTGGGGCTGCAGCTGCACCTGAGAGAGAGGGAAGGGAAGGAAGCAGAGCACAGGAACATGTGAGGAGATATCAGCCATTAGTCCATCATCCCACAGCAAGAATTCCAATGGTACCTGAGTAAGCCAGAAGGAAGAAATTGGGCAGTGAGAGAAAGGGGTTTTCAGCCTCATCCTGATACAGTACTGCCAAGTGTCACCTTATTTCCTCAGTAAAGATCTCTCTTAGCCAAATCCTTGACACTAAGTGAGACCTCAGTTCTTCTCTGACCTCTCAGCAGCAGCAGCAGCACTAAGATCTCTCACAGGCTATAGGAACACACATCTTGTTCAGCAGAAAAGGACAGGAGAAAGAGCTTCAGACTCACCTGGATCCCAAGGAGGAGGCAGGAGAAGTGAATGAGAGAGCATGAAGTCAGGCTGGCTTTTATGGTTGCTCTGAGTTGCCCCAGGCCCAGAGGTGGCTTCTATGAAAGTGGTAATTTCCTAAGGTACTCATGATGTATGGAAAACATCCCAGCTAATGACATGGGCTGGGTGCTTGTTTTCCGTGTTGCCACCTTTTCATTTCCTGGCTTATGCATAGACATTTCTCCATGGAGGCTTCTTCTGAATGCTGAGATTGAGACGCCCCAGTATTTCCAGGGCATGTGTCAGTGTCTGCGGAATCTTCTGCTCAAGTGCTGGATGGGTGCGGTGCAGGGAAATGAGATTGGCCTGGAGCTCACTGGTGGTGTTGCCTGTGGCCTTGTTGATAGGAAGGAGCCCAGCTGCTCCCAGCGCTTCAACCCTTGACTGGCCACCCAAGGATATGCCATGATACCATTGCAAAATTATATGCTAGGTGTCTTTCCTCCATGCCTCCCAACTTGCTCCAGTGTTTGTTCGTGTTCAGAATCTTGGACATTTGGGCTGCAATATTGGGTTTCATTTTCTTGCTCCTAAAGCTCTCCTTATGTCCTTCCAATAGCTCCAAGGAGGGAGAATCCTCAAGTCATCTGGGTAATGTGAGCCAGGGCTTGGTCATCCTCAACAATAAGAAGGTCTTTCCTATGTTTCACACAGAGCTTCCAGTGTTCCAGCCTGTGCTTGTTGGCTGTAGCCCCATCACTGGGCACCTCAGAGACCTCAGAGAAGCGCCTGGTTCTGTTTGCCTTCCACCCTCTGGATTTGGGTTGCATGACAAGGTTTTGGTTGTGGGGGAGCCAACACCAGATGGCTTTAAGACTGATCCTCCACTGGCCAAGGCTGAGCTCATCAGCAATGGTGGAAGCACCTCTGGGAAAACATGTTTAGGAAGGGAAAAACACGTACTGTGGAACTGCAGCCAGAAGAGAGGTGAGAAAAGATGAGAGAGAAACAACCCTGCAAACACCGATTTCAGTGAAGAGGGGAGGTAGGGGCTCCAGGTGACCCCATAAAAGTTAATGCTGGATCAGAGTCTTGTCAGGACCTGTGGCCTTGTGAGTGACAGGCCTGTGCTAGCACAGGTTTGCAGGCAGGACTTGTAAAGAAGTGTAGCCCATGTGAAGAACTCACATTGGAGAAGTTTATGGGGTACTGTCTCCCATGGGAGGGATCCCATGCTGGCATAGGGGAAGAGTGTGAGACTTCCTTCTCCTTAGGACAAAAGAGCCACAGAGACATGTGTTGAACTGACCACAAGTCCCATTCCCTATCCCTTTGGAGGGGAGAAAATCAGGAGTGAAGTTGAGCCAAAGAAAAAGGGAGAGATGGGGAGGAAGTTGGTTTTAGATTTTACGTTTATTTCTCATTACCCTACTCTGACACTCTTGCAATAAATCAAGTTAATTTCCTCAACCTGAGTTGGTTTTTGCCATGAGGCTAATTGGTGAGTGATCTTTCCTGTCCATATCTAGACCCTCTCCTCTAGAAGCCTCTTGTATTTTCTGTTTTCTGTCCAGCTGAGCAGGGAGAGTGATGGAACAGCTTTAGTGGGCATCTGGCATCCAGCTAGTGTCAAAGCACCACACCCTATATATATATATATATGTTGGTAAAATTAATCTAAGCCTTTTGTTCTCTGTAATGAAGAGTCCCAGCTCTCTCAGCCTTTCCTTAGAGGAGAGATGTTCCTGTAAGAGAGTTCATTCATCCTTTTTTTGTCTCTTCTTTAGATTCTCTCTGGCATTTCTATAGCTCCCTTGTACTGGGAAGTCTAGAACAGGAACCTGGACTCCAGGAGCACCCTCACCAGTGTTGAATAGAGAGGAACGGTCCTCTTCCTGGACCTTCTGGCAGCACTCCTTCCACTGCAGCCCAGAACACTGTTGGATTTCTTTAAGGAAAAGAAATTGCTGGCTCACTCTCAACTCAGTGTCCAGCAGGACAACCCAGGTCTTCTTCTGCAAAAGGGCTTTACAGCTGAGGGGTGCCCAACACATACTGATGCACAGGGTTGTTCCTCCCCCACATGCAGGACTTTGCCCTTCCCCATGCTGAATTGCAGGAGGTTCCTGTCAGGACACTTTTTCAGCCTGTTGAAGTCCCTCTGAAAGGCAGCATCCACAGTATTGTAAGAATCAAGTGCTCCTGGGTAAACAAAGACAGCACAAATGTATTTCTTATTGGGAGAACAATGTAAGTTTTTTATACAAGTAAGATGGCATTAAAGGGTCCAGTCTGCTTGATTTAGTCCCGTGTGCTTTTCAGCGTTGTGGCCCATCGAGCCTAAGAACACCAAGACACTTGAGTGTTACTATGATAATTGTCACATCTTCTGTTGTGGAACAACAACCAGGTTTTCTGGGAGCAACTGAAAGTGACTGATGAGGGCTGGGAAGTATCACAAACAGCACCTAATAAAAGAAAAATCCCTAAACGCCGTGGCACACCCTGTAATGTGTACTGATGAGACTAAAATATTCATAGAATCATGAAGTTGTAGGTTGATTTAGGTTAGAAGAGACATTTAAAAGGACATCCAATCCAACCCCTTCAAGGGGAAGGAAGTTGTATTTAAAAAAACTTCAAACTTTTTTTTTTTAATGTGCAATTAAAAAACACATTGGAGTAGGGTGAAGCAGCCTAACCTGGTCTGAGCTGAAAGACCACACACACACTTCCAGTTGGGTTATAAGTTTTATTTAAAGAATGCATTAGGGAAAATTGCTGCAAGAGATGCTAGTCTGAATCTTCTGAAACATATTTTGAGTAGCTGTGGTCATAGGAAAGATCCATCTACATATTTTTCAAAAAGCATCAGCATCCAATAATTTTTCATCTGGATTACTAGAATGAAGTTTGCAAATCTGTTCACAAAGAAAACCCTTTTTGCAGTGACACAGGGAAAAGACACAGTGGTACCCACCGACCATGGAGGAGGGATGCCACAGTACTTCCTCTGGGAAGCAATATCCATAGAAATGTACTAAAAAAGACCGTGACCCTTTCAGGAAGAGGAGTACTGTTCAGAAGGAAGCCACAGGAGACAAAACCTTGTAGAGTTCAGATGTGCCAAGCTGGCTGGTGCTCTCCAGGCTGTGGATGTGTATTCATCACCAGTCCTGAGGAAACATGGGCCTTAGAGAGCCAGTTGTTGAGGGAAGTGCCTAGTTGTAGGAATCTACTAAGAAAATGCAAGAGGCCTTGTCCATCTCAGACCTCTGTCTTATGAGAAAATTTTGCCCCTAAAGTATCTGTTGATTATTGTCCTAATCTGTTCCACAGATGTGCAGAAGGTCCCAGGAGGGCCAAAGCTGGGTGGGAGTGTCAGGGCCAGAGCTGGTGCTGGGGCTGAGGGCAAGGCCAGGCTCAAGAGAGGCCCATGTACAGGATCAATCCTGTGACTGCCGTGGGTGGTGAAGGGGCCTGGCCACGTCAGGAGAACAAGAGCAGTTCAGGCCAGATGCAAGCACTGTGAGGGCAGAGCTGGGACAGGCCTATGCTAGGCCTGGGCTGTCACAGAGGCCCTGGCAGGGCCCAAGCTGGAGCTGAGCCCATGGCTGAATTAGGTCTGGGTAGTCTTGGCCCTGGTGCTCCCTGTCCTGCGGCTACCTGCTGACTCTGCTCTGACTCCCACAGACTCTGCCTGGGGTAGAAATGCACTTGTGGCTGGGTTGTGACACCTGTGGGGCCGAAGAGTTCTTGGGCCTCAGGAAAGCTGCTCTGTCCTGGGGCAAGACAAGGCAGAACAAAGGCCTGTTGTGTGTTTTGCCACCACTCCCTGTCCTGGGGCTGGCTTCACCCGATGGGTGTTGGTTCAAAGGGAGGGGAGACTCCAGCGTGGGGGCTGCTGTAGCTGATCCCAGCAGAGGAACACCTCAGCCCTACCCCAGGAGCACCAGGTGAGCCAGGCCAGAGGCTGTGCTGCAGGGGGACAGGGCTGCATGGGGAAGTTGTCTCTGCTGCCCATGACCAGGCACACTGACCACAGCCCCTGGATCAGGTGGTGGAGGAGAGGAGCAGTGGAGTAGAGAATGTAGGCCATTCCAAGGCTATTAACCCATTTCCAATTCCTGCCATTCTTTGGCTTGTGAGCCTTTTTGCCCTGCACAGCTTCATACAAAGCAAGAGAAGCACTCTTCCCCAAGAACTTGTGGAAATGCTGACCTCCTCAGGGCTTCCCACATGCCTGCAGTTCTCTTTTAGAGTGAGAACTCCTCTAGAACTCCTCTCCTCTTTATTCAGGAGTCCTGATTGTATGATGTACTTCATCAATACCAAATGGTATTTCTGAGATGAGATGCAGCCAGGCAAGGACTGACAGCCATCGGCAGTGGAGTAACCAGGGATGTCTTCCTTCATGGGTGAACGACTGCATATGAGTTGTAAATGTGCTCTTGCAGCCCAGAAAGTCAACTGTCTCCTGATTCTGCCCCTCCACACTGAGACCCCATCTTGAATAGTGCCTCCAGCTCTGGAGTCCTCAGCACAGGGAGGACATGGACCTTTTGGAGCAAGCCCAAAGGAGGCCACAAAAATGATCTGAGGGCAGGAGCATTTCTCTTATGAGGACAGGCTGAGACAGTAGGGATCATTCAGCCTGGAGAAGACAAGGCTTTGAGGAGAATTTGTTGCAACCTTTCAGCATGCAAAGGGGGCTTAAAAGAAATATTTTAGCAGGGTTTGTTGTGATAGAGCAGGGGAAACAGTTTTAAACTAGAAGAGGGTAGATTCAGACTAGCTATGAAGAAAATTTTTTATAAAGAGGGTGGTAATACAGAGGAAAATGTTGCCCAGAGAGATGATAGATCCCTGATGATAGATTCTAGGTCAGGTTGTGTGGGGCTTTGAACAACCTGGTCTAGTGGAAGGTGTCTCTACTCATTGTAGGGATATTGGACCAGGAGAAATTTAAAAGATCCTTCCTACCCAAAATTCTATGAAATCCTGTGATGCCTCAGTGTGTGGAAGCAGTTCTGTAAAGAAGAATCATTGCAATTTGTCCCACACCCCAGTGCCACTAGGAATGATGAAGGGTTCCCCTGTGCCCCTCAACCAATGTTTTTTTTGCTCAGCACTCAGTGCACAGGTGAAATGTCCAACTAAAGGACACAGGCAAGGTTGCAGCAAGTTTTTAATGTGCACAAAGGTGAAAATTAGGTCATTCTAACTAGAGGCCCCAAGTATGAAAAGAGTGAAACAGCCAAGGATCTTTTCCCTTTTCCTGTGGCAGAGTTCCCACAGGGAATCTTTTGATTGTCCAGCAACAGGACACAGTCCAGCATGTCCCTGCATGCTTGTTTCAGGGGTCCTCACAGCAGGTTTTGAAGGAAGCACAAGAGAACAAAGAGGGAGAAAGGGAGAGAGTGAAAGAGAGGAGAGGTAGACATTGACCAAGTCTTCAGAGAGCCCAGTATCAGCTTCCTCAGGTTCATCTCTTCAAGTTTGCCCTGGCAGGAAAATCAGTGATGATCAGCTACTCTTAAAACAATGACCTCTGTCCAACTTCATATTCTGAGTTCTTTGGGGTCCTTATCTAAGGCCATTGACAGGAGCTTTATGAGGGACAACAGCAGCTTTAGCAGGGACGACATCCACTGCCACCGTAGCGGCTGGTGATGCAGGAGATGTCAAAGCCCCCAGAGCTGATGGGCACTCCCTCACTGTTGAGGATGCTGCCAACAGCAGCAGAGGTGGAGGATCCCACCACGGTGTTCTGTGGGAAGGAGCTGAGGATGTGGCCGGGCAGGGTCACCACCACGGGCGAGGGCTGGATGGCCACGGTGGAGTCCTGGCACTGCCTGACACAGGGCTCATTGAAGCTGTTGGCCAGCGGGGTGGGGCCGCAGGGCTGGCAGGGCTGGCAGGGATGGCAGGGCTGGCACTTCTCTATGCAGACATGAGGGACACCTGGAAAGAGGGCAGGGAAGAAGCAAAATATAAGGATACATGAGGAGCAGCCTGTCACTACATCAGGAGTCAAATAACATGCAGGACCAGGAGGTGGAGACTCTGCAGAGATGTATGAGGGCTCGTTGGGAACAAAGGGGGAGAAAGGGAGAGAGTAAAAGAGAGGAGAGATAGACATTGGCCAAGTTTTCAGAGAGCCCAGTGTCAGCTTCCTCAGGTTCATCCCTTCAAGTTTGCCCTGGCAGGAAAATCAGTGATGATCAGCTATTCTTAAAACAATGACCTCTGTCCAACTTCATATTCTGAGTTCCTTGGNACTGCCCATGCTCCGAGTCCAGATTACAACTGATCACAGTCTCAGCGTCCCTGCACTTCAAACCTTCTCCCCACTTCTCTCTCCTGTGACAAACAGCCCCAAGTGCCATCGTAGAAAACAGCTGGAATCAGCTGAGAGGTCCATTAAGTTGATATCTCCTTTTAGAGAAAGCAGAGAAGGAGAAAGGGTTTCAGACTCCCAAGAAGAAAGAGGCAAGAGAAGGAGATGAAAGAGCAAAGTGCTGGGCTGGCTTTTACCATGAACCTTTGCTGCCCCAGGCTGCCAGAGGTATGCCTTCTCGAGGTGATCATTTTCTGACAAATTCATCTTGAATGCAAAACATCTCATTTAAAGCTGTGAGCTATGGTTTGGCTTCTTAAATGGCTGTGTTTTCGCTTCCTGCTTTATTTCTGGCACATTCCTGAATGAAGGCATCTTCTGCATGACAAGATGAGAGGCTCAAGCATTTCTGGATCAAAACACATCAGCATCAGCACAGGACTCACACCACATGCTGCAATAGTCCATTAAAAGTAAATTATCTCAGTCTGGGTCACGCCATTGGGATCCTAGGGGCCTTTGTCTCGAAGAAGTGGCCTTGTTCCTGAGTTTGACTGTATCCCACCAAACACAGAGCCCAGGACAATTCAGATGGCTGACTTTGCCTTCTCCTGTCATGTACCAGGAATGTGGAAAGGGGGGGAAAAGGGGGAAGGTTTTATTCAGCTGTCAGAAAGGCAAATGACATAATGAAGGGGCTTTCATAAAGACAAAGGCAACAAAAGGAAGAGTAAGGAAAATGTAGGACTGCTGCTGATTGAGATGAGGGTCCTGGTGACACAGGATAGAGAAAAGGCTGAGGTGCTGAAGGCCTTCTTTGCCTCAGTCCTTATTAGCAAGACTGGCCTTATGGAATCCCAAATGTAGACTGGGGGTAAAGTCAGGATCAGTGTGCACGCACCTTGATGGAAGGAGACCAGGTCAGTGAATCCTTAGCAAACTGCACATATTTAGGCCCTGTTGGAATGTACACACAAGTGGTAAGGGAACTGGGTCCTGTCATTGCCAGGCCACTCTTGGTTACCTTCAGCTGAGCATGGTGACTGGGTACTGGAGCAAAGCAAATGCCACTTCTGTCTTCAAACAGGGGAAAACGAGAACCCAGGGAGCTACAGCCTTCTCAATCTCAGCTTAGCCCCTTAGAAGGTGGCTAATGAAGAAGATGGAGCAGCTAATCCCGGAAAGTTCTCCTAATCAAGGCGTGTCAGTGATGAGAAAGTCACAAGGAGTGGGTCAGTGTGGCTTCACCAAGGGGAAGTCATGCCTGATCTTCTTGATAATGTGCTGTGGTGATGTGACAGGCTCAGGAGAGGAAGAGGCATCAGCATGGCCTTTGACACTTTTGTGTGGATTCCTGTGGGAGCCTCACAGAGAAGCTGTTGATGTTGGATGAGCAGACAGTGAGGCAGAATGAAAACTGACTAGCCAGGCACAGGGACCAGTGATCAGCAGCACAAAATAAAGTTTGAGACCAGTGACTAGTGGTGCATCCAAAGGGTCAGGACTTGATGGGTCCTATTGATCAACTCCATTGATGATGTGGGTGATAGGACAGAGTAGACCCTCAGCAGGTTTACAGACAACACCAAACTGAGAGGAGAGGCTTATGCATCAGAGAGTCAGACCAGCAATCCAAAGAAACCTTGGCAAGCAGGAGAAATGGGCTGATGGGAAACTCATGCAGGTGAACAAGGGAAAGTGTAAATTCCCTTGTGTCAAAGAAGTCTGACAGTATCCTCAGCTCCATTAGACCAGGTCTTGCCAAGAGCTCAAGAGAGGTGACTGCTTCCCTTTATGCAGCACTGGGGGGGTCATAGCTGCAGTGGCCTCTTCTGCCTCCAGGGATCAGTAAGAGAGTGGTAAAGTGAGTGGAAAATTGTCTGGCCTACCAGACCCAAAGAGTTGTGGCCATTGTTTCAAATTCCAACTGGCAGACAACCCTGGGGTCTCTCAGGGATCACCAATAGGACCACAAGTGTTGCATGTTACCATGAATGTCAGAAATAGTGGGAAGGAGGACACTCTCCACAAGTTTGGAGGTGACATTGAACATCAAAGAACAGACAGTGAACTGGCCTCTGTTGCCCAAGTTGTTCCCAGAAAATCCTGGAACCACCTGTGCGAAGGAAATAGGGAATACAGACTAGACTCTGGAAGTTCTCTGCAACATGAGAATAGGCTACAAACAGCTGCTGGGGCTCTCAGCCTCCTAACTGCCATCTGCAGAAAAACCCTGGCTGCAGTTTCCAGTCTCTGCACGGAGACAGCTCTGTGAAGCTGCTCCATCTCCTGGTGGAGGGGAAGAGTCCATTTGCCAGAAGACCAAGCTGTGCCCGTACACAGCCCTTGAGCACTCTGAGCCCGGGCGAGAGCCCGAGCGCCGCCGGTGCAGGGGTCAGCCCCAAGGGGAGGGGAGGGGAGGGGAGGGGAGGGATCAGTCAGAGCACAGAGCCGGGGCTGAGGGGGACAGCGATGCTCGGCTGGCGGCGCGGCGGGCCGCGGGGGGGGCGGGNNNNCAGCGATGCTCGGCTGGCGGAGCGGCGGGATGCGGCGGGGTCGGGGCGCGGGGCTGGTGGCGCTGGCCGCGGTGCTGCTCGGTGCGCGGGGTGCGGCTGGGGCGACCCCGCAGGTCCCTGGAAGTTGCTGTCCCCTTTGGCTTCTTTACGGACTTCTGCCCCATAACCATCCTCGAGTCCATTTCTTCCTCTGCAACATTTCCTATTCCCTCAGAAAACTCATCCCTCTCTACTTTGTTTAACCATTACTATACCTTCCTTTCCTCTGTGACTTCTACCATGTTTTATGTAGTTATTCTTATTATTATTAATGCAAATTTCCGTTCTGGCACATGTAGACATCCTCTGCAAACTATTCTCCTCATCATCTCTGTATGTCCCTGACTGCTTCTGTGGGATTTCGTTCTCGGAAGGACTGGGGAGAATGTAAGAGTTGAGATTTGTCCTTTCATTTCTCCCTGCCAGTGTCTGGAGTCACAGCCCAGGTACAGCAGGAGCCATCACTGGAGACCACCGAGGGCACCGGCGTCAACATCCGCTGCTCACATCCCAAAAAACAGGCCGGCGACTCGATACGTTTCTACCGTCAGCTCACGGGCCGAGGACCCCAATTCCTGGCATTCATTGCTAGAGGGTCCAAGGATGTGCCGGCCATTGCAGGACAGCTGACGGTGTCAGAGGACGGGCGTTGGAGCTGGCTGTGGCTC
>VXBB01014689.1:0-110744 GCA_013399915.1 Illadopsis cleaveri
CCGCCGCGCTGACACCTTCGAGGAATTTCCCGGGATAAAGCCGCTGTGGGTGCCGGGTGGATGCTGTTCCTGCCGGGGCTCTGCCCCTGCTCTGTTATTATTGCGAATTACCGGCTTGAAAGGCTTTACGTGTTGGCGTGTACGTGTGTAGCTGCATTGCATCCTCTCGGTCCTTTCTCTCAAAGGTTTTTTTGGACTTTTCGGTGGGTCGGTCCGTTTGCCAGTTTTTATTGCGGGTGAAGTTGAGGCTGGGCTGGGCAAGCTGGGATTTGCGCTGGGACAGCAAGTGAAACGGTGTGAATACTTTGCAGTGATCTGTTACTTGTGGAGTAGCTGATACCTGATGCAGAATGGCCAGGCTGCTCCGAGGTGAGCACAGGGGCAAGGGAGAACGTCGTCTGGTGGATCGCTGACCTCGAATTTAATAGGGCTTCTTTCTCAGAGAACGTAATTTCTGTTTACTTTAGGTCTTTGCCATTTACTTTTGTGGAGCTCATTCTTCTTTAATCACTTCGTAAGCGCCTCCAAAGTTTTCCCCCTTACTTGCTGTGGCTTAAAGGCTGTCTAATGTCTGCTAAAACACTTTATTCCCGGATATTTACGGAAAAAATAATATACAGAGATATATGGACAGGAAGGAAAGAACACGCAATTGTTTTAGGAACCAAGACTTTATGGAATTCCAATAATTAGGTTCTGTAGTTAGAAAGCTTACTTTAACATGTTTGAAATTGCCAGCTGAACAGCTACCTTTGTGACAAACTGGATGTACTTCCTTCTGTGTGACTTTTGTTTGACTTACAACGTCCTCTAGACTGTCTGAATCCAGGGTTGTAGCAAGAGCAGCAAATACTTGTGGAGATTTTATTTGGTTGTTTGGACTTGTTAGAGCTCTTAATCTAGTTCCATACGGGCTTTAAAAGGTTGTGTTTATAGAGTACCTAAGACGTTTTATCCAGATGAAGCATCTTCCTGGAGGAGTTACTGCTCAGTGTGTTTTCAAGGAAACGTTGTTTTGTTCTCTAAAATACAGAACTATGCAAGAAGGAATTACCACTTTTTCCATGAGTAACTTTCCATGATTAAGTTTATGTATTCATTTCTTGATGACTTTACCTTATTGGTAGGATATCCCATGTAGATAACTTAATTCCCAGACTTCCTAAAGTACCTTTTTGGACAGGTCTTTTTGGCTCAGTTACACCTTCCTCACCTGAGGGTGAGCACTGGCAGGTAGGGTGTGTTTCCTGAGCCTGGGCAGGAGGTACCAGCTGCAGAACAAGGAGCCTGCAGACTTTGCTGCCGGGCCTGGCTGCAGGTAGGCACTTTCACCCAGCTGCAGTTCATAATGGATGCAATGTTTGCATTTCCTGCTACTTTAGAGCATACAGTTAGTTTGAAGGAACAGCATTTCCTACGTATCTCCAAGTCTTATGGTTGTTTCATTGAAAGAGCAAAGAGACAAAATACCTTTGTAACTTCCTAGGTAATTTGTGTTTCTGACTTTTCAGCTGTTTAGAAGATCCATTTCCAGGCATGTTTACTAACATATGTAGTCTCTCCTGTTTACTTTCCAAGTAAAGGAATTGGTTTGGAACCAGTAACTTAAAGAAAAATAAAGGGGGAATGTATTTGGCCAAATAACTCCTAAATGTTGATTTTTTTTTTTATTTGTTTTTTCCTAAACAGGATAGTAAAATATTAGGATAACTCTTGTAATCTATTGATTAGCGTCACCGACATTGACAATTACTGTTATTTCTGTGTTGTGCTAGGAAAAATGATGTATGTGAAAAGCTTACTCTAAGTTAACAAGTTGTAACATGTTTTCTCTACCTTGTTCCTGAATTTACGCTCCTGTGTGTCTCCTTTCCTTTTCCCTTTTCCTGTTTAGTCTTTGCTCTTGGGCTCCCTTTTCCCTTCAGCTGTCCCTCATCCCGTTTTAGGATCACACTCTCCCATCCCTGCTAGTGGCCCGTGTTTTCTTTGCCCTTTTCTCTGAAGGGATCTGGTGCTTTCCTCCTTGTTACTGCTTCTCTTGTTCCGCTTGCTTTCTGATGAGATTGGGTTTCAGGCGGTGTTAATAGTCCTTTCTCTTTTTTGGTTTTTTTTTTGTTTGTTTTGGTTTTTTCTGTTTTTTTGGTTTTTTTTTTTTTTTGGTTTTTTGTGCGTGGGGTTGTTGGAGCCTCTCTTGCCCAGCCCTGCACAGAGAGCCCCAAATCCCCCCTGGGGTTGCCAGGCAGGGCTCGGAGGTGAGGCTGTGCCAGCTCCGCACTGCTGCACTTCCTGTGCTGCTGCAGCTCCCGAGGAATCCTGCCGAGGAATCCTGCCGAGCTGCTCCCTCCCGTGCAGTCGGTGTGTCAGAGCTGACATTTGGGTTCGGGCAGGGCATTGAAATGCAAATGCCTCGGCTGGGATGAGGAGATGGTGCTGCGCTGGTGGAAAGCACTGAGAAGGTTGTGGAATACCTGCGGTGTGAAAAGGGATTGTAAAGAAAACACCTGACAGGGAAACTGAAAATGTAACTTTCTTATCTTTCTGCTATTAACACCTCCAGATGTTTTTAACCTACTTTGAGTACAAAAATAATAATCTGTAGAATATCTTTTGGTTTAGTAGTTGAAGCAAAGTTCAGAGAGGGAACGTCAAGTTATTTGCAGCCACATGTAGAATTTACTGGCTGTTAGTGGCAGCCAAAAATCACCAGTGAGGGAACTTCCCTCTCTCTATATGTAAAGTACCAGGGATTTTGGAGAAGGAGATGTGCAGCCCCAGACCCACAGGAAAAGGCTTTGGATTCTCCATGCTGATACCTGGAGGGATGGATGGATCATGTTATTGAATCTATTACTTGTGACAGGCTGGTGCAGGGACCTTGTCTGCAGAGCCTTTCTTGGCATTACCAGCCTTCCCACCTTCCTGTGCTCCCACACACAGCGCCTGTGGAAGGACCAGGAGTTGCACTGGGATTTACATTGGCCTAAGGCTGAAATACTTCCATTGTTTCATATGGATCAGCACAATAATGCAGAATTTCCATTACCATACAGTTTTAAATCTAGAGTGGAAAAATACAGGCTGCAAACTGGAGTAAGAGTTGCTGGTTGACTTTCACTCTTTTAAAGCAGGGTAAAGTGGAGCAAATCAACAGTTTACAGTGAGGAGAATGTGACAGCTTTAGAACTTCCGTGACATCAGTGACAAGGATAAATGACTTGTTTTTACTTGGTAACAATTCTAGTCAGTTGTCCAATATTTGAGCTGCAATTTCCATAAATTGTGGTTTAGTGCTATGGGCTCTGTGTTTTCCAAATCATAAGCAGACATTATCAACTGTGTAAGAAATTTTCAGTTTTCCTTTTGCCTGAGATAGAGAAGTGGCTGAGTGACTCAAGCAATTTCTTTCCCCATATCTCTTTAAGTGGACTGAGTTGATTTGAGATAGCCTGATAGTGCAAAATGTGGACAGAGGAAAACCACACAGTGGGTGTAACTCCTGAGGTCACCTTCTGTGAATTGAATTTCTTTGGGGACCCCCATCAGCTATTACAAAAGTTACCATGTTAACTCACCAAGTTACAAAAGTTACAAAAGTTACAAAATGGTTTTACCACAAATGTTTTTGGGCTTGTCAGCTCAGATTGACAACAAGAACAACAGGATTTCAGAACCCCTGGGATCCTCATTCATCATTTATCTCCTCCTAGGAATCACATATTGCTGTGCAGGATGAGGACAAACTCAGTTTTAAACCGTACCCCTTAGAGAAGTGTTTTGTAATCAATCTGGAAAGGATTTCCTTTTTTAAGTCTTTGATTCTGGGGAAATGGGGCAGGGGGGAAGTACTTTATCCACATAAAGTGCAAAAAAATATAAATATTATCTGGGAAAGGCATTTAAAAATCTTTTCATTTGTAGACTTTATCCCACATTTTCCTTAAGAGTAATATTTCAGTTTAAAAGCCTTATATGTGCTTAAACATAAATGCTGAAAAATGCTCAACTGTTTTAATGCAGTCACTGTTGACTGCAGGAGACATTTTTAGCAAAGTTTTTGAAATCGCAGTAAACAAATGGATAAAAATCATGCCAGGCTAAACATTGTAGGCTTCTAGCAATACTTGTTTTAGTAACATCTTGTCTGAGATGCCAGTTCAGTGTGGTGCTAAAAAGTAAGATCACTGACTTGATAAAGTTAGTGCTATTTCAGAAAATACTGCTACTAGCACAGAATTTGCCAAAGCAACATTATTGGTGTTCGAGTAGATTTGGGTTATTGTATTGTTGGCTAGAGCTTCTGTAGGAAGCTGTTCAGTGTTCACAGTTTGACCTTCCATGTTTTCGTAAAACTGATCTCAATCCTAAAATGTTCCCTCTTGGATGCATGCCTGTATTTACACAGGGCTCTCTACAAAGCTCCCCAGAGGAGGAAGACAGTCTGAAATACAGGAGATGTAAATTCTGCATGTATATATTTATATCCAGTCTTCCAGCTCCGAGGGTCTTGCTGTCAGAAAAGCCTTCAAACATATTTAAAAGACATTTAAATCTTACACTATAAACATGAACAAATATAGACATCCTTCCACACTGACTTCATGTATATTCCCTCTCAGCATAAGTCTCTGTACGTATCACAGATGCTCTTATTGTTGTCTCAGCTGCCAAATTTCCTCTTAGTGAATATCATTGTTCTGCTTTTATACTTGTTGGTGTCCTTTCTGGGGCCTTTTGTGGTGCAGCAAGAAGAAGGAAGAATAGTTTTTAAAATGTGTAATCTTCCTCCAATTGGCCAGGAAATTCAGAAGCATGTGTGTCTGAAGGTAATGGAGACACTTCAAATTTCAGTGCCTCTGGAGCTGTAGCTGTCCTTGGGTAACTGTTAAGTCTTTTAGCACCTTTTTTTTTTTCCCCCTCAGTAGTGCCTTTCTCTCTACCTTGTTTTTAGCCTTGAATAGTCTTTTGCAGAGTGCCCTTTTAGCCTGTTTGGCATCCTTTTAAAATCCCTGATTCCCTCTGTAAAGGCTCAGAATTACATCAATATTGCTTTAATAAAGTTTGAAGTTTAATGCAAATATATACAAGCTCAGAGAGAAGAAATACTAGTCCAGGAGTTTTCCACGGGGGAGTAAGTCATGTTGTGTAATTGTTTTTCCATTTGCTTTAAACCTTGCTAATTGTCCTTCTGGGCCTTCCTCGTCTAGATTGGGTAGTTTCCCTCAAAAACGGGTTGCACAATATTCACCAGTCTGAGACTTTTAAGTCTGTAACTATATGGTCAAGGACTGTGACTCCTGCCATTTGGAATGATCTTTGGAGGAGATAGTTTATTTAATGACTTTTGTTCTGTAAACTGTAGATATTCCCAGTTTTTAGAAGCAGGGAGACAGCTCCTAGTAAAGATGTAGAGAGTGGGGGGCACATGAAAGCTGCCAGTGGGATCATTTACACATGCTGTGATTATGCAACAGCTTGTGGTATGTTGTAGTCAGTGGAAGAATTCACTGAACTTGGTGTTAAACACACATCCAACGCAAAAATGCTGACTACTTTAGAGCTTTATAGATGTAAAATTGTTTTTTCATACTGTGATTTTTTTTAAAATTTGAATATCAGATTATTACCAAGAAGTCTCAAATCTGCTCTGCTGCTAATGAAGCTGTCAAAAACTTACCTTTTAATTGTACCAACAAAAATTTGAAAGTGTTATTGCAGGCCTTGAAGTGAGACAGATTCAGATTTAAAGGACAGTATTTTTGGCTGGAGAAGATTGCTTAGGAAGCACAGAAAATGAAGGCGTGTTAGGGCAAAGCTCACTGAGGCTCCAGTGCCTCTGAATTTTGCCTGGTAAGTATTTCTTATGCAGCAAAGGCAGCAGCATCCTTGTGAGAGAAAATGTCAGTAGAAGCAGAGCTCAGAGCTTCCCCTGTATTTGATTTCTCCCATGAGCTGTGGCTGTTCCAGCTGCCATATCCTAATTGGTATCTTGCTCCTTGAACCTGTTGGCAGCACGGTGCTGGGCTGTGGGTCCTTACAAGTTAACCCACTTATCTTCTCGAGCAGCAGCAAATCTCTTCCAAAGGTGCTTAGTTCCTTCAGTCGAGTTGTTCAGTAACTGGTGCATCAGGAGGAGTGTTGCACTCTGCTACATAAAGTACCTGTTTTTAGCTGCTGATAAAGAGACACTGTTAGTAACAGTTGCCATGAAAAACCTCCTGCGACAGCATTAAGGTGAGATTGCAGATTGGTTTAGATGGAGATTCCTCAACCTCACTGGAGCTTTAGTCATGGTGAGTTCTCCCTTGTTCTGCATAATTCTCTGTTGTTCTGCTTGTTGGAGTGTGGGAAGTGTTTGATTGTTTGTTGCTTTCAAAGAGAGAAGCTGAATCAGGTTCCTTTCTGATGATTATTGCCATCAGCATCACAAGGGTATTCAGTAAATACATTCTTTACATACACAATTGCAAATCATACTGGATTGCATAATGTTGTAAACAGCATGAAGTGGTGCATAAAAAAAGGTGCCCAGTTCTCACCCCTCACCTTTTTTTTTTTCCACAAGGCTGTAATTTTTCTCTGTAGTACACAATAGTGATAACATTGCAGGCTTTTTTCCTACTGTGTCCTTTGCAAATTGACTTCATTGCTTATGGTTGTACATTATCTTTGTTTATCAGTGTAAATCAACAGTGCTATTCCTGAACAATGGAGATAGCAACAGACAGACCTTTTGAAGCCAAATTTGCAGAGTGAGAAACAGAGTTGTACAGAAACATGGTGGAAAAGATAACCAGCACAGGTTATCGGGGAGTTCTGCTCAGTTCCCCCACAGGGGATAATGGAAATGCTGTGGAATAATGGTCTTTTCTAAAATATTCCTGCACAACTGCTGGGGCAGCTGCAGGGTTCATGCACACACTAATAATTCTTAGGAGAAATAACAGTAAACTGGTGATAGACCAAAGCAAGAGCATTTGAATAAGTGGGAATTAGATTTAATATATCAAATGTTACATAATTGGGTTTTCCCCCTGGAGTTCAGTTTCTGCAGTTCTTTGCATATTAAATATTAGTCTGTCTACATAGAAAGCTAACTTGGGGTGCTTTCATTAGAAAGTATTTAAACACTCAAACAGAATGAGATCTGTAGAACACAGGAGGACATATGAATCCATATAATGAATATTGTTGTCTTCAGCAGCAAGCACAGCTTACTGAGGGGGTTGTAAGTTCAGTCAATAGTCACTAAATTGTATTGCACGGATAACACATTGTCTTTTTTGTGTTCTGCTGACTGAAAGAGTTGGTGTACATATTCAATCAAGTAAGCACAATAGAAGTTTGAAAATATATTGGAAAAAGAAGCAGCCAGTACTCAGTTCATAGCTGCAGTGATTGTGCTGGATGTAAATACCTGAAATGTGGATAAAAAATTACTGAACAAATGAAATAGTTAAAAACCAGTACCAGTTTCTAAACCAAGGTAAGCTCTGGTTTTCCAAAAATGATAGCATTGTCATCAGTGTAGACACTGGAGAGGAGCAGTCCCATCCTCAGTCTCTCTACAGCAGATGGATATGGCTTCTTGGCTTTCTCTTGCTGATAATGAGTGAATGCTTGTCCATTCAAGCTGGTGTTTCAGATGAAATGGGAACAGTTGTAATCTAAAAATTGTTTCTTTCCTACTGTGAATGTGAGGCAAGAGCTGGGGTTTTTTTGTAATCTTTTTTGGCTTTCACCTGCCAGTTTTCAAAATATCTTAGCATATTTTAAAATCCATAGATTTCAGCTACTTATATTAAATTGACTTTGCCACATGGGTCAAGGTTTCTTTTCCATCACTATTTTTCCATAGTAATTGGAGTAATTGTTCTGCAAGCAAGGTAAATGTGTATCAGACATACAAATGTTCATTGGATGATACAGGGTAAAATATCTGCTACAAAGTTCTGAAAAATGACAGCCAGAGGGCATCTCAAAGCCTGGGCAGCTCCTGGATCCTCCCTGGGACCAGTGGGAGGGGATTTGCTGTCTCAGGTTCACCTGCAGTCATCAGCCTGCACCTATAAGTTTTTCTTGAGCATTCTTGTTGTTTTCTTGGCAGTGGGTTTGTGATGGAGCTTAGAAAGGAGAGCTGTCACACCACACAGAAGACACTGCTTATTAATTTGAGAGTTGAACTAGACTCAAATTCTATTCTGAGAGCTCAAAAAGTAGGAGAATGGGCAGTCATATCTTCCTGAGGTGCCTTCCTCAGGCTGATAAGGAGTATAAACTGTATAAACCACAGGAACTCCTCACTTCCACGGTCTGGGTGCACATGGCAGCAGCGTTTGGGAACAGAATATACAGAGAACAAAAGGGATGTCAATCTGGAAGTTAGTTGTGCTGCACCTGAAAAATCAGCAATCTGGCTTTTAGGTAAGGAAAAAAATACTGAAATAGAGGTCAGCCTTCTTTATTTTTACCCTGAGAGAGGAAAGTGAAGGCATCTCATGGTGAAGACAACTCTCTGAATGCTGCTTTGCTAATTGGTGTGACCCCACTGTGTGTCTGCACTGCTTCACAGCGTGTGCTGGGGCCTGGGGTAAACATTTCCTTTTGGAAAAGCTGTACACAATGTGCAGATAGAGGGAACATGGTCTCTTCTGCCTCTCTAAGATGGGTTGGAATAAATATGTTGTTTTGAAAGGGTTTTTTTCATATTTTTCAGATGAGCAACTCTCTTGAGCTTTATGCTTGTTATTACATAACATTTAAGTTTTTTAATTCTGAGCATGACCACAAGTTTTTGTTTTGAATTCATAAACTATTTGCTGCTTGTAGCCATGTGAAAATGGATACATTTCCCTTTATTCTAGCTCTGTAACATCTCTAATCCCCCACAGTTTGTTTGGGAGCCTTAACTCTGCAGTGTTTTGAGTAGGAAATATTTTCTTTAATACTTACGGAGTTCAAAATCATTAGATTTTGCTCTGTATAAAATTATTACTTTCTGAAGAAATATTGGCATAAACTGTCAAAGCTGTTAGGTTTTGGAACTTGTATTCAAATTACTCATTTTCTCTGCTTTATTTCTTTCACCTCATAATTAAAGGCTGGTGGACAAAGCAAACTCCGGGCTGAAGGGCTTGCTTTGGAATCTGACAAAAAGGCAGTCACTTAGAAAAGAGAGTGTCTTTTGGGTGGAGAAAAAGAAGTGCCTGAATTGTAGAAACAATTTTAGGTGCTGTGGCTTATTTTGTTGTTTGGCTCTGCAGACCAGTCAGTTCTGGCATTTCCATGCACCAGCTTCTGTGATTTCATCTCTTATGTGTATAAATAAGTTTATAGTTTCATAGGGAATAGTTACTGACTGATCCATTTTAGTATTTGTGGAAGTTAAGCTTTAAAATTTGTCAATGGTTTAAGAGGACTCTCTGTAAATATCTTTGGCCATGAATATTTGGACCAATGTGATCATTCTACACTGTTGCTCTGAAATCTACCGCTTAAAAATATTTTTATCTCAAAATCAACTTCTTAGTGTTATTGGGGAAAAAATATATTGTACAAACTTTCATTCAAAGAAGAGACATTTATTGTTTTCATCCTGAGAATGGGATGTGTCTGCTCAGATTTATCTGGATGTGGATATGTATATCTTACATATATATTTGTTTGAAGTCACTATTATTGCTGGCTTAGGAAGTAGTGTTGAATCTTTTGCTACATTCATGTTTTGGGAAGAGTCCATTTTTATCTTCAGAGTAGTACAGTAGAAGGTAGGGGTGATATAAAAGCATTTTACTGTCTGGAGACTGTGACTGAAGTGCTCATCTTTCCAGAAATTTGCTGGGTCTTCAGTTTGCTAAAGTATTTTTTCCTTTAACGTGCTGGTTGAGGAGACTTTTAATGAGCATCCCAGCTGCCTGTGTGTTGGAAGCAGAGAGGCAGCAGAATGAAATGCCTTTTTGAGTCAGCTCCTATCTAAACCCAGAACTCCATCATTTACTGATTTTACAAATAAGAGAACTAAAAGCCTGGCTTGCCTGAAGTTAATTATTCTAGTGTTTAAAAGAGGACCCAGAACACTCTCATGGTCTTACTCACTTTGCTAACCCAGCCCTTTGAAAAGAACCATGGTAAATATTTATTTAGTTGCCATAATAGAGTATGGGAATGTCTTCTAACCTCAGCAGTGAGGCTGCTGCTTCTAAAAGCTTTAGTTTGAATGTTAAAGATTTATGGCTTTACATCCCAAATTGTATTTCCAAAGGCTTATCCTGGCACTGCTGTATTTTGTTTTTGTAACTCTGTTCTATTGTCATCTTTCTTGAATAACTTGCTGTCGAAGCACATGCCAGGTCATGTGTTACAGTCAGCTCAGAGCAAGCACAGTTCCCAGTTAAATATTTCCCTCTGGGAGCTGCAGGAGCTGCCTTGCCTATCAGAAGCTTGCAGTCCAACCTGCTGATGAGTATTTGCTTTGCTTATGGCTGAATACTTCATATGTCATTTGGGAGTCATCTTTGGAATTAATTTCTGTGTTGTTCAGCAATGGGAGAAGCTTGGGAACTGGGACGGTGCTTGGTTTGTTGCTCAGTTTTCAGATTATTTAATCTAGGTGCTCTTCTCCCATCTAAAAATTGAAATTTTGGATTAAAACAGATCTTTTGCTATTTTTAGAGCATGGAAGAGTCTGCCTTTAAACTCCAAGTCAGAGACTGAATAAATACTTGTAAGTAAGGAAGCCTAATTTTTACGATTTTACTTGTTGACCTCAGGATCACCTTTTCCATCATTTATGACAAGAGAAAGCAGTCTGATTGCAAAACAGTAAAATGCATTCAAGTCTTTTGGTATTGTCAGGCCATGACAAAAGCTTAATAAGATGAACATGATTGAATGATGTGCACTCTCAATTTTTTTAACTCTTCTGTAAAATATACTGAAATCTGAAATGGGGCATAGTGTTCTCAACAAAATGCTGCCCATGACAAAAACTTTGGGAATGCAAACATTCTCACTTGTGGAGCTGAATCAATTGGAAAGAGCAGCCAAAAAGGCAAAGTAGAAATACTATTAAGTAGTCTGAAATATTTAGTTGCAATGAACTGCATTAAAATAATTTGTTATAATTAATTGGTGCTTTCTGTCATTTCTTCTGCACAGCAAGTTTCATGTGTGTACCACAGTCTTATCTTGAAGCAAGAAAATGAGGCTCTTTCTGAGCTGGCTAATGCTTTATTGCAGAGATTTATTTCTTAATCTCCACTGGAGATTTTGAAGTATTGGCTGGTTTTTAGCAGGCTGATTTAGTTCTTGTTGTTTCAAGAATATACAGAATAGGACTGCTGTAATTAAAGCTTGGTGGTAGTTATTTGCAAGTCCTCAGTTATTTGTGCAGTAGCATTGTACTGAGGACACGATGCATTTTAGGGAGGGGAAATCAGAACAATGTGCTGATTTGCTTGTGTGGGCTAATACGACTCCTTTAAAAGCTGTTTCTTTAGGAAAAACTATCAGGTTACCCTCATGATTCAAATCAGTTTTAAACTGGAAGTCTCCCTTCGATCCTCAAGGCCCTAGCAATTCTCCATGGTTGGGGTCAGCAGTTTACAAACACTGCCTGGACCAATGATCTGTGAAATCAATCTTTGAGTTTTCCTGCTGCTGCCTTTGAACAGTTTCATTGATGGCAAAGTGGAAATGACTCAGGCTATGGGATGTGATTATAAACATTCTAAAGCTTAAAACGTACAGAAGACAAAATGTTGATGCTTGGAAAGTTTCTTCACCCTTGGAATGAGAAAATTTTGGTCCTGACATTTTCTGGAGGTATGTCACAAGATCCTGAACAGAATTACTTTGGTAATGTGTTGCTATTGCATGAATATATTTGAGACATTTTGCCCACCTTTCAAATTGAAACTGTGGTATGAATGAGTCAGCTGGCAGGCTGCTTGCATGTTAAAGCTAACATTTTGTGGGGTCAGATGTTTAATAGCTTTTATGCTGTGAATGAATAAGATGGATTAATTTATATACAACACTTCCTAGTCAGAGAGAAGTCAGTAGTTTTAAAGCCCAGTGAAGCAGTGGTTGTAGATGCCACACGATCTGCTCCTCTGGTTGAAAACAGTTCTTCAAAGCTGAACTGTCATGGTTCCTCCACCTGGAGCTCAGTACCTCCCTTAATCAAACATGATTTCTGTTGCTTCAAGCATCTGTGACAACTGGCTTACTGTCCCACCCAGTGCCAAGGGGTGGTTCATATTATGGCATTTTTTTCCAAAGCAATTGTTTTGAGTGAAGGTCCTTGCATAGTGACTCCAGCTAGCAGTGGATTCAGATATCCCTCTGAAGGGTTCACACCTTTGATTCATCTCTCATCTTTCACACTTGTATTTTCTTTATTCTATCTTTCAACACAGCATATCCAGAAAGTACTGTGTGTTCTGGCTTGTAGGATTCACCTCAGTGTAGGTGTAAACAAAAGTGTTACAAAAATCATAATTCTGTCTGCGTGTGCTGAAAAATCACTGAAACCTGCGGCAAAATTTGGTATTGTTGACGTTTGCCAGCGGCAGAGGAGCTGATGCTGTGGGGTGTGGGGAGGCACAGGGGTGCCTCCCATGGAGCTCGGGCTGTGCAGGAACAAGAGCAGCTGTTGGACGTGTCCCAGCGCTCGGGGCCGTGGCCATACAAGGAGCCCTCGGTACAAAGCTGCTCTGTCTGCTCCGTGTTTTCCATGTGTGTTAAAGTTCACGGGGCTCTTTGTCTGGGTGTGTGCCACGGGTGCCTTTCATCCCCGAGGTGTCTGCAAGCATCTCTGGGTATTATTAAATGGTAGAAAGGAAGTGGAAAAGAGGGAAAACGCTTACTGAGTATTTCAGCGGGTCTTTGCCAAATCACATTTTGGGATTAATTTCTATTTTAAATACTACAGTGACTGCCAAAGCTGGCAAACTGTGATCCCCTTTGGAAGGGGGAGGAGACTTCATTACTTCTCTGCCAGAGGAGGAACATCACTTCATTTCCCTGTTGCTTTGTTTTTCCTTTGGTAGGGAACAAAGAAATTCTGCAAATTCTGCGAGAGAAAAGTAGAAAAAACATTTTTCAAAGCTTTTTCAGAAATTTTACAAAACAATGGGTTTGATTAACACTTTAAATGTGGTTTCCTGTGTTCTCTCATGTTATTTGCATACCTTTAAAAACAGCTTGGTTTGACTTTATTTTATAGGAATGTGTCCTTTCCTCTGCTGGTGCTGGTCGGGGTATTGTTTCCTTGATTATTTCTACATGCATATAAGCAAGAAGTGATCAAATTTAATCACCAAACAATTGGCCAGATTTGTATAGAGAAAAACTGATTAGGATCACCAAGAAAACAGGCTGAACATAGGATATCTATGCTTAAATAACTTAATCCCAGAGTTTGGGAAGATAAGATGACTGAACAGCAATAAAGAAAGGAAAAGAAAAAACTGAGAGCCAAAAAATATCTGGGTTTTCTTCCTGCTTTTGTCATGCCTCACTTGTAGCCTTGGAAACTGAGACAAAGAGGTTAAGAAACTTGCTCATTCTTAAAATGGAGATAAGATGCAGTGTACAGCTTATTTTAGTCTCACTTATTCCTCTGCAAAGTGCTGTGAGTGAACAGTGCTGGATTTATAGCAGTACATATCTATAGCATGGACGTGTTTATTTGGGACCTGAGCCAATGAACCCACGTTTAGTTGTGTTTCCTGTGCATACCTGTTAGTGCTCCCTTGTTTGAGTCTGTCAGTCTCTGCAGGTTATTTTATCCTCTCTGTCTGGAGGGGGCTGGGTTTTGGTGGAACCAGGCAGTTCTGGGACTTTGGTCAGGATGCCTGATACCCCAGCACTGGGCACAGTGCAGGCTGGCCCCAGACGTTTCAAACAAGCTCCTGTTTTCCCTCCAGGTATCCGAACCAGGGATTCAAGATTGTGGGATCAAAACATTGGAAAGGGTTCATGGCAAACTGATCAACTGTGAAATAGTTACAAGCTCTTACTTTTTAAATCAGAGAGTGGCACTTTTTAGTTAAGGTCTGTTCCAGGGGGCTTTTGTTTTATAGGCTCTCTGGACATTCCCATGCTGTTTATATTAATGCAGCTCATTTGTAGGCAGTGCAGACACTTTTAGGAATTGTAAGACTGTGGAGACATTTAATGGCTGAGGATAAATTGCACAGCTGTGGACACTATTTATACTTTCCTGTATAGAAAAGAGTCTGTATCATGAAATAAGCATAGCTCAATGTTGTGAGTTATTTTTCATGTTTTTTTAATCTTGGAGAGGGCTTGCCAGCTCTTGGGTTTACATGTTAAAAAGTGTTAGCATGTCCATATCCTGAGAAGATCAAGTTCATGCTTTACCCATTAAGAAAATAGATATTGAAGAAAGGAGAGTGAAGGTAAAATGTTTAAAAATCTTAGTAAGGAATTCTAGAAGCACTGCATAAAATTTCTGGGCTGAGAGGAATAGTTCCTAAATAAGCAAAGGGTGACTAAATATGATTGAAAATAACCAGGACTTGATGGGAGGCAAAGTGAACAGTAACTCATGCAACAAGTTAGTTTACAGGTTAAGGATCTGAAACCTCTGCAGAGCACACATCCCTTCCTAAAGAAAGAAATGTCCAAGCCCACAGCTTTCAGTAAAAGAACAATTTAAAGCAAGTTCCAACTTATTAAAATCTGTAAGGAGAAATAATTATAACTTTAATAATTAGATCTCAACCAAAGAACACAGAGAGCAAGTTGTTTGTTCCTTGTAGATGTGTTAATGATGGGAATCTTTAGAAGTCAACTTTAAAGGACAAAAGGACAAACACAATTATAGGATGTGTAAAATGGAAATTAGGCACTGAGACAGAAACGGAATTGCTTCAAAGATAAGAGGCAAGGATAAATTAAGAACTAGTAGATACCATCTTCGAAATACTGGAATCTAATATCTTTGACAATTACTTTGAAGAAAGTTTGCTGAAAGAAACCATAGGAAACTGCAGACACTGTACAGTTCTGGGCTCCTAGTTTTTGTATCTTGCACGTGGACTGTGGCTAATTTCAAGTCATCCCCATATTTTATATCTGCAAAGTTCCATAAAATTATTCTGCTACGTAGAATATTCTGAGTGCTTCTACATCGTCTAGAGATTTAGTTGCAGCACTGTAGTTTGTTCCCTTTTCTCCCTTAATGCTCTAAAATCCACAGGCTTGTTCTGTCTCAGATTGCTGTCTGTTATGGGAACCAGGGGATAGCCTTAGTGGGTGAATTATGAAGTAATTTGATCAAGGGCTCAGGAGATAGGATCTTTCCTCTCTTTTCTTCCCTTGTAATGTCAACACTGTGGTTTTTAGAAAATAATAACTTGCACATATGCTCTGAAATTCCAGCTTTGGCTCTGACTTGTCCTAAGCTGTTACTGCTTTGTTGGGGTCTGTGTGATTTGACAGCTCTTGTCCCTCTAAGAAACCAATTTCCAAATTATGTATTACGAAAGTTTGATCAAGAGATAAAGCTTGAACTAATAAGATGAATAACTTGCTGACATCAAAGAGAAAACGGAATGGGGCAGGGCGTGGAACACTGATGTGTTCCCAAAATATTTCTTGTGGATGAGTTCTGCTGACCACTGCGTGTGTCTCATTGCCACCACTATTGCTGAAAACGAGGCTATGTACTTACCAGAAACATAAAATTTGTTTAACAAAGATTTTTTCAGAATATTTCGTACATTGATAATTTTATTTTTCATTCAGAAACTTACGAAGTCCTTAGACCTGCCAACCATGTTCCTGCAGTTCTGTTCAGCACTCAGACTGATAAATTCTTTCTGGGCCAGGTTGGAATCCATGAAGGGGACATTGTCCCTCACTTGTCAGTCATCCCTCAGCTAGAGGAGCTGTCCCTGCCTCCATGGTGCAGGACAAAGCTGCAGGACTTCTTCCTTGATTTCAGTACAGAGTGAGGGGATTCATTTACCTAGGGATTTAAACATCTTAAATTGAAGTTGTTTTCCTGTGCACTGCAGTGAGCTTGCACAGGCATTCTCCATATCCTTGCTGGGAGACAGCAGCTTTATAAATCACTCCATCTGACAAGAGCAAGTTTTTACTTTTACTGGTACCTTCAGCCCACTCACAAATGAGGTGGGGTTTTTTCCCATTCTTCAGATATCTGGTTACGTGAGAAAAGATGTGGATGCAGTGGTAAAATCTGTCAGTCCCCCTTGTCAAGACAGAAGTTGTTAGGCTGAGGGAGCAGCAGCTGGCTGTGTCCCCCTGGGGGACAGAACCTGTCTCTGCTGAGTGACCCCAGAAGGGACCTCTGGGCCACCTTCCTGCAGTCCTTTGGGAAGAATCACTGCAGTATGATGCCTTCATTTGAATGACACTTTCAGGAGAGGTTTCTCTGGAACACTTTAATGTGTTTATACATGTGTGTCTGTTTCTTTGCACATTTAGCTTTTTCCATTCTGTGCATTTCAGTCCAAGGATGCGTGTTGAGGGAGATCAGGGCAGATTGCTGGCTGGCTCCACAGCCTGATGGGGCCCTGCTGTGGAAAACCTGCATCCCCATGATCCTTGTGAAATTGCACAGTGCTAAGTGATTTGTGATTCCACGCTGAAAAGCCCTACTGCTGCTTTGGGCTTCTTGAAAGTGAGACAAACTAATGTTACTGCTGCCATGTTAGAGAAGCAGGGTATGAACTGTGCTGCAAACGTAGCTCGTGACTTCCCAGCAGCAGCTCCTTCAGCCTCAGTGTCCTTCAGACACAGGGAACTGTGGCAGGTCTCAGTGCAGGAGCAGTGCTGCCCATTCCTGAGATGACAGAGGAGGGAAGATGCACCAGTGCCACGGTACAAGGTAATTAACTTTTCTTTAGATGTCTTTTATTACATAAATTGTCAGCATTGCCCTGGTGACTCTGCACAAATACATCAACTGAATAATGCAGCTGTACTTGTGAGGGTCTGTGTTACCACACTGCAGTCTGGGCAGCTCTGGCATGCAGAACCTCTCATGATGAGCTCCTGCTTCTTGATTTACTTGCCCTGAAGCAGTAAGTGGGAATATTTGTTTCAGACTTGTAGCGTTTTAAAACATGGGAGGTTTTTTATTGAACGTATAGAAAGTTGCTCATTTTGTGAAAAGACTATAATATCAAGTGTTCAACAACTGAAAGCCTGCAATGAGTGAGAGAATTTAATAAAACTTGGAACTTGCTAGCAAAGAATGGGGTATTGCCTCATTCTACACTGGTTTCCCAACCTTAAGGAAGTTGGGTATGACGTAGCACCAGTTAAATACAGACTGCAGCATTTCAAATGCAGCCACAGGCTGGGCAGTCAGACTTCTACATTCTGAAAGCTCTTCATCAGAGGTTTTACAGGTTAATTGGCTTGTAAGTATACCTGATTAATCTCTCTTGAGGACAACATAACTTGGACGTGTTTGGGAAAAAATAAGTTCTTCATTAAAATATTTTTTCATAACCTTTTATTAAATTAAGGAAAATAGAAGTAGAGTTCTAAAGAGGTTTTCTAAATGGGAAATTTTAAAGGAATTTGAATTAGGCTATCACTAGTTGCATGAAAATGTAATTAAACATTTATGAATATAGGGGAAATATAGGCTGGATATTAGGAAAAAGTTTTTCACAGAAAGAGTNTCTCTCTTGAGGACAACATAACTTGGACGTGTTTGGGAAAAAATAAGTTCTTCATTAAAATATTTTTTCATAACCTTTTATTAAATTAAGGAAAATAGAAGTAGAGTTCTAAAGAGGTTTTCTAAATGGGAATTTTTAAAGGTATTTGAATTAGGATATCACTAGTTGCATGAAAGTGTAATTAAACATTTATGATGCTGCAAAATCATACTTTCCATGTGCCTACATAAAGCCAAGTATTCCTTTTGTGTTCCTCTTGTTTCTGTTCTCAGATTTGGGGTCAGGGATAAATTAATGACTCTCATGTGTGTCCAAGCTCTTAAGCTGTGTTTTACTTTCTTCCTGTTGTGCAATCTGTTTTCCCAGGAGTTTGTCAGTCACAGTGGAGTAATGCATTTACTCCCTGAACTTGGGTTAGCCAGGACCCTTGGGGTATTTCATGACTTCTGGAAGATGCCTGTGGTGTGATCACACACAGTCCATCAGTATTCCTTGGAATCCCCTGATATCAAGGTAAAAGGCAGTGAAGGAATCATTTAGAAGAACACATCATGGGGAAAAAAAATCATATTTTTCTCTAGAAGGGTTGTGTAGGTGTTTAATACCATCTCAACTTGATGATGTTCATAGGGAAAAATGTTAAAGTGCATATCTGAAGAAATGGGATCTGTATTTGTATTATTACAGTAATATTTGCCATTAGGCTGCCAGACTGGCTAAATCTAGCTCAGGAGCCAAGCCCTTCACCACAGCTTGATAATCCTCTGTAGTGGGCTTCACCTGGGAATGAAAACCTTGCTGGAGTCCAACTAGCCTTTTTACCTGTGTCTAGAAGTAATAAATTATGTTAGGAGTTAGAAATAGATTAAGAAGAGCTTCAGTGCATTATAGTCTGAAGAATCCATAAAAGTCAATGTTGCAAGATGGCAGTAAAACTTCCTTACTGCCTTCACACTGAGCTCCTGCAAGCAGATGCGAAATCAGAGAGGAGGAGGATTGTTTTTATGGCATGTGGCTGTTGCCATGAGATTCTTGGTTGCCATCAGAAAGGTAATTTTGCTAAATGGCTGTGATCAGCTACCAATTGAGACATAGAGAAGTGCTGCATTAAAGTAGCATTCAGTCAGTTTCTGTGCACCTCTCATCTTTTATCCCAAAGAGCTGTTTAGCCACACAGAGCTCAGAAGCAAGAAAGCAGAGCCTCTCAAGGTTAGAGCTCATCATGCTTGGATAGTGCAATTCCCAAGAGCCTAAACACAACAAATCAAAATCTGTGAAATGATGCATGGCTTCACGCTTCTGTAATTTTGAAAAAGTACATCTAGATTTCTATTTTTCCATTCCAAAGAGCCTTTGAAGTATGTCAGGTATTTGTAGCTTTGGATGTCTCAGTTGTGCATGGAGAATTAATGACTCACACCTTTCCCAAACAATTGAAGTGCTTCCTGAGTAGCAGAGAAAACATCCCCTCCTCTGCTCCAGTACTGACTCTCATTCTGATTCACATTTGTTTGTTGGCGTGTGGCAAACACCGTTTGGCATGTTTACTCCTAGGTCTTAATTACCCTGCAGCAGTACTTTTCTCATTATAAGTCTTATTTCCTTTCCCTCTCTCAACTGTAGCATGAAACAGCATCTAAATTAATCCAAAAATAATGGCTCAGTTCTTCCTCCTGTCTTCCCTCCTCTCAGCAGCTGCCTCTGCTTCTTCCCCTTCCACCAGCACCTGTGGGCCCTCCACTGAACTTGAGTCAACTTGTTAAAGCAGCAGAGAGTTACTCCAGTGGAGAAAAGAGAGTTTTAGCACTAGGTTTGCAATTCAAATTGCCTCAGTGATGAGGCTCATAAACAACAGGACTGGCACACAGGAGGGGACCACATTGGCACCAGGAACATGGTAAGGGAGAGGGACCTGTGCAATATCTCTGTATTTAACACAATGAAATTAATTAAATTCTTCATTCTGCTTAACTTTTGTTAAAAGATTTATGTTGCTTTTTGTCCCAGGAAGAGATTATCCTGAGGCATGTGAGAAGGAAACAGAGCATGCTCTGGGGCCAGAAGAGAAGGGAATGGCTCTGGGATGGCTCCCCATGGTTACCCAAGCCCTCACATCAGAGCAGTGTTTTGGCAGATGTCTTGCTCAGGCCGTTTTGAAGAGCTGCTTGCACCTTCTGTCCTGTCTCTTGGTTAGCACGTGTACTCGTGTACCTGTGTCCAGAAATGGATCTCAGAAAAAATGGGCATGAGGCAAGTGCTTATTTAGCTGAGTTGCTGTTTACCCAGATGAGTTCATGGCCATGCAGAAGGATGTCAGTATCACTAGGAATGAGTTATGTCAAACTCTTTTTTTTACAGCCCCTTGGCCATATTGTACTCCACCTACTTGTCACAAATGTATTGCTCTCTCATTTGTGCAGAAAACAGGTTCATAGGGCTCTACTGGAAAGCAGGCCATGGAAACCTTGTGGGCTTAGCACCTGGTGTGGGGAGGTGCCTGTGCAGCAGCAGATCTGCAGAACAGCAGCAGCAAGATTTAGGAGAGCTGGGTGGGCAGGTGACAGTGTTCAGAGTCGAATTTGTCACAAAAGAAAATACTCATTACCCAAACTCTCACATTGTGTCCATTTCTGATGCTTTTATTTGAAAAAGTTGGAGGTATAGCCAGTGAGTGGTTGTTGAAAAATACAATGAAACATTTATGGGCTAAAGGTAGCCTATAGGATGTGGTTAAAATAAAGTTATCTGTAGGACTTGGCCTTTGTGACGCAGCATGCTTTCAAGTTTAAGTCCTGAGGACTGTTGTAAAGGCTATCTGTGCTTTGCAGAAGAATCTGTAGCAGCTAGATCAGATCTCTCCACGATGGTCCCCTTTGCATGGGCTGTTACTCAATCACCCTTCATTCTCTTCATTCCTCTGCCCTTTATGCTTCTGCCTGGTTTTCTTCCTCCCTCTTACATGCTTGATTGCATTTATATGCCCCTCAATGCATCTCAGCTATTTCAATGTACCAGTGGTACTTGTCGTCCTCCCACTTCCAAACAACACAGATTTGCTTCCCCTTTTGATAATTTTTGCTGTTGACTGATTACCTTGCACAAGTTAAATATTTTAACAGGTAATCAATACTATTGAGAGCTTAGCAAAGCAATTTAGCAAAAACACTGGTAGGAAACCAGCAATCGTCCTCTGCCCAAATAAACTAATATATAAACCCAGTTTCCCTCCAGATCCCACGCAAATATCTATCTTAGCACACAAAAATATTTGAAATGTTACGAGATTCCTGTGGGTCCTTTAAATGAAATGACCTTCTCTTGCTATCCCAGGTTTTAAAAAAACAATCGTTGGAAACCCAAACTGCTTTCCCTGAAGTGTTCTCTAATGAGACCACACAGATTGCAGTTTGTGTTTTGTGAGGACAGGGCAGGGTTGTGCTGTAATGGAGTTTATTGGGGAAATCTGGAGCGAAGGCATCCACGGACCAGACAGATTAGGGGAATCACAACTGGAAGCTTTCCTTCTGTCATCCTTCTCTGCAGCATTTGAAAAAGAAATCGAACTAATAGCCCTCATACCTCAAAGCTGTGCCTTCAGGGAGCCATTATGTTCACTCTTCTTTGCACAGAGGATAAATTTATTTTATAATCAAGTGTTGTTAATGCACGGAAGAACATCTGCTTTTTAATGCTGGAAAATGAGCAGAATTTGTCTTCTGAGTATATTGCAAGTGGTGCTGCAGTTCTGGAAAAATCATTTTTGTTCAGATTTTGGGAGTTTAAAATAATTCAAAATTTTAGGAGTTTCGTCTTCATGGAATTAGGAGTACAACAGAAAATGTTTATTTTTAGAATCTTAGAAAACTGCTGCTTGGAGTACCTTGGACTTGTTCTCTGCTGTCTACAAAAAAAAAAAAATGCTTGGAGTACCTTGGACTTGTTCTCTGCTGTCTACAAAAAAAAAAAAAACCAACCAAAAAAAACCCACATCAAACTGTAATCCCTGTCTTGAAAATGACTATTTCTCCCAGGCTGCATTGTCCGTCAGATGATTTTGGTTATCTTTGTAGTCTTGGTATTGGTTGATTGTAACAAGTGAGGCTGTAACTTGTTGCAGGATCTGGTTGGCCTTGTTGGGCTTGCATTATTAATGAAAAGCAGAATAAAAAGCCTGTCTGCTTTACCATCAGGTTCTCATAGAAGGAGTTTTGTCTCCAGAACATTTTGGCAGGATTATTTAGTGATTTCATTCTGATGTGTCAAATACATTCACATATTAATAAATAAATTTGGCTAGAATTCCAAATATTTGTTTATGTAATGTATTGCAGCAGTTGTATTTTTGTAACTTGCTGTTCTTTTTCTTCCCTTCCTCCTTAGACATAAATAGAAATGGGTTGTCCTTTATCCATATATTGAGAAATTCAGTTTCCACCTGCCTCCATGTGCTAAATTATCGTTTTCCAACAAGTTCAGCTTAGCTAATATGGGAGATGGACTTAGTGAATCTGTTACTCTGATAACTCAGTCCAAACTCAGAGCCACATAAAAAATACCAGTCTGGAATTCTGTGTCTGGTAATGACTGCATCCTTTTTGTGAGGGGCTTGGGGGAAGAGGGACAAGGTCTCTCCCCAAAAGAAGAAAGTTTCTTTAGGGACTGGCTGCTGAGTTTTGGATTTTGTTCAGAGAACTAATCAAATCAGATCTTCAAAACTGAAAGCCAACTATTAATGTGGTTTCAAGAGACAAGCTGTTGCTAGTCTAAGAAAATTATTTCCATTTTTGTATTCAGGGTGAAAAAAAGCCCAAAACAAAGCTGAAGTGACCAGTTTAAAACAGTGTGGGCATTTTTTTTCCTGTGACTTTTTCTCTGTGTGGGTAGGGGGGAGGAATTAATGGGTAATTCTGTCAGAACTTTTTGATTATGTGATCTGCCAATTAACCAATTATTCTTCTACAGATTGATTATATTCTAAATAAGCTGTGGTGATTGAAAACATACCCCAACTTCTTGTGAAATCTTGGAATAATTCTTGCAAGAAATGTGTCCTTGGATCAAACTGCCTGATGAACTAGATGGTGTTTGATAGCCAGATGCCAAATGGAGATAAATATTTTATAGTTATGGATCAGTTATCCAATCCATTCTACAGTAATGGATCTGTATCTGCCCAGCTGGAGCTTTTATGCTGCTGATTATTCTTTTGGGACTTGAGGGAAAATGGAAGCACTTGAGGTCAGTGGAAAATTTTCAGTGTCAGGGTGGAAAGATGAGATTTATGGTGGAAATACAAGTCTCTTCATGTTTGGAAGAGGTGGATAAACATTTTTTAAGTGAAAAGTGTCAATTTTATGACCAAACAATTCACAGAAGTGCATTAATTGTCCTGAGCTACTTTACACTGTTTTTCCCTTTTTTCTCCAAAGGAGTCGAAATACATTTTCTTGAACATGTTAACTTTGGATTGTTTTGTGTGGTGGTTTCACTTTGTGTAAGCACAACACTGAACAAAAAGCTGTGGAACATCTAATTTCCTTGAAAAAATGCTTTTACTCCTCTCAGTTTGGGGCAGAAAACAAGTTCTTGGAAACCCGGGGTTTCTGGGGCTTTTTTAACCATCTCTGAGCAGAGGAGAGAGCTGAGTTTCCAATACACTTTCCCTGTGATTCCTCATTTCCTGTCCTAGTCTGTTCCATCACCAGCATCCCCTTGTCACACCCAGTGCATCTCTCAGTGCCTTTTTGTCACCTCTGCCAAGGACAGAATTTGAACTGTCAAGCCTTCCTCAGCAGCCTTGATTACTAGATGGTGCTTTTTCCCCCCCAAAATTTGCAGATTTTAAGACACAGTAGTTCTAACGCTCCTTTTATTTGACTGGCAGTTGTTAAGGGAGGGCACGTTGCAATAAACTTCATTTCCTTGAAATACCAATATGGACATGCAATTTATAGGAAATTAGTCCAGTGGAATAAGTGTTAGAGTTTATTGAGAATGTTATTGGATCATGCCCAACTCAAGTTTTTACCTAAGAATTATCACAATTCTGGAAGAGCATTTCTCTAAATGTGTTTCCATGATGAGAAATAACTTACAAAAAAACCCGAAAAACCAAAACAAAATGCAATGACATGGCAGGAAATTAAAGTTACCTCTTGTATACAATCTTGAACTGAAGTAATATGAAAAGCATGAAGCTGAAGTTCCCAATCTGGCTGGAGTTCTCTTGTGTGGGGGATTAGTTTCCCGGGAGCACATCTATCAGCCTGATTACACAACCCACAAGCACTTTCATCAGCTCCAGCTGCCACAGGAGTGCAGGGATAGTCCCTTCGACCAAAAGTGCAGATTTTTATCTCCTTACACAGATTGTAAATCCGTACCTTAAGAAATGTTTTGTTAACATGTAGATGGGCTCAGAATGGCTCAGCTGCTTCCTTACACTTTAAAGAGAAAAACAAAGCTCCAGAAGCTTTGCCTTAAGTGTAGTTGTGTGGGGAGTAATCGATCATTTTGTGAGCAAACTTACTACTGAATAAATTTGGATATTTTGGAGCAGAATACCCTGTAAACATGTCTTGTACTTTACAAGAATAAAAAGGATTCTTCTTCATAAAGTCTGGTACATTGCTGTAATTCATACTTCATCAGTTTTGCCCAGATTTTAGCTTCAGATTAAAAGTTTGAGACAGATGTCTAGACTTGTACGATATTGGAATTAGAGGTGTGTGACACAGCAAGCTGAAATGTAATGGATTAAACTGTGATTTTGTTTTCGAGCTTCCTGTTTTTTTAAACCTAAAAGAACTATAATTTAAGATCTAGTCTGTCATTTCAGATTCTTCACTTCCATTTCAGTTGATTTTTCAGGTTCATTTTGGAGGATGTGTCTTCAGTGACATGGGCAGGGAGGTGACAAGATGCTGGTGATAGTGGCACCACTCCAAGAGCTGTGAGTCTGTTTCCTGGTTTGTAAATGTTCAGGATCAGTTTTTTAAAATTGCTTTGGTTTCTGTTCCTCTTTGCTTAGGAAAGCACTGCTTAGGCTGGATTGGCACAGGGTGCTTTTGGCTCAGCTCTTTTCACTGCTTGGCATTTGGTCGTGCCAAGGCATGCTCCAGGCTCAGCATTCACTTGCTGCACTGAATGACTGAGCTGATAGAAGTGCTGAGCACTTGCTCCATCAGGCAGGGCAGGGCTGTGTGCTGATTGCTGAGTGCCTGATAAAAAAAAATGTTTAAACTGAGAGATTATGTCCCTTTGTTTCTCAGTTCCTTACTTCTTGTTCCCGTGTAATGAACTTGTCTAATTTCCATGTGTGAAACACTGTCTTGTCCTGTTGAATGTCAGTCTGTTTTTCACTGGGGATTACTGCAAAGGCATTTTTAAAATGCTTAGCTTACAACAGGTAATTAATCCTTTCTTAGTAATACTGTTTGTGTTCTCCAACCCCTTTGAGAAAAGGCATCTCATGGGTCTTGAGTGGATGATAAAGCAGTGATAATGAATAGTTTGCTTTTATGGACGTAATTGAGAAATAAATTTTGCCCTCTGATGTCCAGTACATTTTACCCTGTAGTAGTTGCTCTTCAAGGTGATTTATTTTTTCCTTGCTTGAGATAGATTTTTGGTGAAAATGTCCTGTGGACCATGTCCATGTACAACGTGCATTGCCATCAGCTGCCATCCTCCTCATGCAGCCAGTCACACTTGAGGGAGCTCATTTGAGATAATATCTAATGCAGAGAACTCCAGCCTGTGCTCAGCTTGGAGCTTGAACACAGTAATTACACACATTTTTAGCTTCTAAGTGAGCATTTGCACTAGGAAAGGAACAGATCAAAACTGAGAGAGCAGGCAAATCGAAACTGAGCAACCTTCTTTGGTAAAATACTTTTTAAATGTTCATATTGCAGGAATGATCATTTAGGTCAATGTTTGAGCACTGATAATATGAACTCTTGGGAGAGGTGTGTGACTCGGGGCTGTGCAGGAAGGTGGGGATGCAGTGTGCTTTTCCTTCCCCCAGAATACCAGCCCAGAATTTCCTTGGGAGCCTGTGCAAATGACATATCCACAGAAAAATAAGTGACTGCTGTGTGGAGGGATGGGGATTTCAACAAGGCATTAGTAGCTTATTAAAAATCTCTGCAGAGGGTAGAAGTTTTATGTTTCAGTAGGATTTTTAGGTTGTTGGCTGCTGCAGTGTTTCTTGTTCTTACCCTGAAAGTCCAAAGAAAATGATGGAGTTGTGATGGTGTATCCCAGTTTTTTATGGATGCCCTGCTTAAGGGAATATTCACAGGGCTTAATAATGTATTATTCAGCTTTAAGGTTTATTTGTGGAGATTTGAATTCAGGAAATGGCATTGTTATGCAAGAACTGGAGCAGCTAAAAGGAAAGAAGATTAATATGCTAAGATTTGGAAGGGGAAGCTGGGGTTGGAGGATTATGTTAGCTCAGGCACTGATTTTCATATTTAACTATGAAACTTTCTCCAAAACTTATTCTTCTTCAGAGCTGAATTGGGATTCAGGATCAAAAATATGTTACTGATGCATAAAAGCTGAAGATGTTTCTTCTCTTTGTGCAGAACTTTTCCCACTGATTCAGGAGATCTGGGCATGCTTCACTGTAGGCATTTCTTTCCAGGGACTCATTAAAATGAATGCACAAGTAGCATCAGATCATTTTTATTCAACTATGTTATTAACAAAATGGAAAGTTGGAGTAATTAAGCCGTGAAACTGTAACTATCCCTTGGGAACAGCTCAACAATTGTGCTTCAGAATGTTTCCTGTTTGAATTCAGTGCTCACTTCAACAGAGGAGAGGGGCAGCAGTACAGAGATGAGCTTGTGTGTGTACAGATCACAGGCGGGCATTTGCAGAAAAGTTTATATTGTGTATAATAAAATGGAGAATTTAACGTCTGATTTTTTTTATCAAGTTGGTGTATATTTTATATATTTCATTTTGTTGCCATGTACAGTAACTGCAAATCATAAAAAATAGAAAATTTCCAAGTTCTGTAAGGTCTCATGCCATAAATTATGTCACAAGATACCATTCAAAATTCCAGTATTAAAAATTTGGTATCTCACTGCTTTCTCTTACTACTGAGAAAAGCACAGCATTTCAACTTTGATGTTCTGTTTAGCTTTTCATGGGGAGAGAAAATCTCTTTGAACAGAGGAATGAGTTATAAAGGAGTAAGACTAGAGAAAATTAATCTATAGCAATGAAGTAACTTAAGATCCTCAGGGAATGCATACCTTGTCCTGTTAAAAAAAAAAAATCTCTGCAGTTTCAGAAAGGAAAATAAAGATTGTCAATAACTTAATGAAGTATCTAATAAAAAGTTAGTATTGAAATCTACTGACCTGAAGGCCAGTTGAAAGAGTAATTTGTCCATGTAATCTTTCTCACATGTCTATAGAAAAACCTGAGGCACTTCAGGCATAATTTATGTCTTGTATTCTGTGTAAGTGAATGTGTCTGTGCTGTTACTTTCAGGACAATAAATGTGCATTGGGAACTTTATTTCCTACTGCAGTTGGACTGAAAGAGGGGATTCTGGCATCCTCAGCTGGGCAGGTCCTGGAGGGGGCTGGAAGTACCATGGCCTTTGTCATTTATCCAGCAGCATCTCAGCAGCCTCCAAAACACTCGAGCTGTCAAGCTGAGCATTTTGTGTGTGGTCTGCAGGCAAAGTGTTCTGACCTGTTATGAATGAGAAAGTTGTTCTAAAACTTGTAGTCCCTGAGGAGAGGAGTGTGTGTGAAAAAGAAGGTTCCCAAGTGCAGAAATCCCTGCTGAGCAGCGTGCAGGCTGGGCAGGGGCAAGGTGAGATGCTCTGGTGCATAATTACACCCCATTCTCAATGGGTAGATATGGTTTGTGCATTTCTTGACTGCATGTACCACAAAATACCTGGTGTTTATGGCCCATCACTGTCTTGGGAAATGCCTCACAGCACTGTGTTGTCTTACGATTTTAAATTAAAAACTTCGTAATGGGATGTGCAAATAAAACTTACTGAGGACTGAGACTTTGAGGTGGAAACCTCAAAACTTTGGGAAATATTAATTTTAAAAAATTCTGGATAACATTCACGTGTACACATATGAATCTTTAAAGTGTTAACACAGATAATCTCTCACTTGCAGGCAGCAGATCTTCAAAGATCTGTGGCAAAAAACAAATGGAGAAAGCACATCTTAGTAGCCTACTTTAAAAAAAACCCAAAAAACATTTCTGGGCTAAACCTTTGATAATTGTCATTCCAGGAGAGGCAACAATAATTTTCACTTGTTCAAACTTCACTGCCATTAAGGAATAGTTTTGGGTTTTCTGCTGTTCCTCCTTTAGAAGTGTTTGTTGCTTTTGGCAGGTGAGGACACGAGAAAGCTCAGGATGGTTCGGTTATTTTGGAGGAGCTGGAGCTGTTTGAGAAGATAGGAATTTCTGTTTAGAATGGAAAACTGATCCTAATGGTCTCTTTGGAGACAGAATGGTCTTTCAAAAATTCTTTTGCTTCTGGATATTAGAAAAGCACTTTTTTGTGGAAGAAAGGCATGTTGGGACTGAAATATGGCACCACTGAACATGTGTCCAGATAAATTACACCAGTTACTGGTTTTAATTTTGATTAAAAGTAACTTGAGAGATGTCTTCCTGTTCAAAATAGCAGTGTCATTCTGGCAGTACTTGCTTTTCTTACAGTATTTATCCTTCATCCACTGTCCACCCTCACTCTGCTCCTCTCAGGGTGTGTGACAGGTGAGTGCTGCCCCAGCTAAACAGTCAGGAATTCTGTCAGGAGACTGGCCCCAGTCACCCTGCACATCATCCAGAGCTGGAGCTTTTCCTTTGAAAACAGGGATAGTGTTCATTTAGCCAGAACTGTGTGAGTCAGGGAGTGCTATTTATAGGCTGAGACATTGTTGTGTTGGTCTGACAAGTTGATACATACAAATTTTAATTTTGAAGTAGTTAAGTTTTTATATATAATGAACTTGATGTAACCTCATGAAAGCCAGAAGGAAAAACTGTATTTGTTAACATGCCATCTTTTTATTTTCCTTCCATGAACATATGCTGCTAATATTTAATCTTCAGCATGTCCCAGATCATGCACTGAAATAATAATTTTGCCCTATCAGATCACCTTTCTTCTAAGATGGGGATTTTTTACCACCTGGAATTAGTTGTTCTGAGTTTAATTAGGTTTAAGCATTAAGGATATACTCTACTTGCAAAAGAAAGTTTGAAAAGCTACCACCTTTTCTTTCATCTTTGTGTCCTGTTTCAAAAGAATATGCAGTATGAAACCTCAGTAAAGACTCTCTTTAGAGGAAGAAAACCATTATTCTTTTGATAATTTCTATCAGCACTATTTATGGAATGTATAGTTACCCATTCCTTGTTTTTATTTATTCATGGTTCTTCTGTTTTATTTTAAGTGCTGGTTTCTTTCCTCGTAGTCCCAAAATGTCATCAAACAGTTGAACACTCTGTGTTCACTCTGCCCCACTGTGGAAAAGCCTTCAGGGGAAGGTGTTGGTGTGGAAAGGGAAAGCTCTAGGAAAGAACAAGTGTCAGACACACTTGGCTTTGACAAGGCAGCACAGGGCTGTGCTTCACTGCTTGTAATAGAAGCTGCTGTGAGTAAAGGGGCATTTTGTAAAAAGGAAATTGTAATTAGGGAAATTGCATGTTCCTTAATTGCTGCCATTTTGGAATGATCGACAGTAAAATGGTGGCTTGTGTCCTGGTTTTTGAAGGAGTGGGATAGGCATGGACTTTAAGAAGCACATCTGGTTTTTAAGTGCTTTTAGCCTATATCATGTAGCAATTCTGCATGTTGATTTTGTAGGAGAAGGGAAGAGTTCACTGGGAATGTGGAGAGGGAAGATACAGCAGCTCATATACAACATCTGGAAAAAATCCTGGAAAAAACCCACATGATTGTGTAAATGGAGTGAGAAACAAGGTGGAGCACCTAAAGCTTCCAAGCTCCTGTTCCTACACCTGCTTAGCAGAGCCAGGGAAGAACACAGGACCTCCTCCTTTCCCACAGAGCACAACTGGGTGTTCCAGCCAGCTCCTCCAACATTTACATTATCTCCTTTAGAAGACTTCAAAGCAGGCACAGGAATATGGTAACTGAGTGTGGGATCTGATACAAGAGGAGATGTAACTGGAGAGTTTCCCTCTGCAGGCAAATCCTCGTGGCTACTAGGTGTTTGTGCAGATTGAAAAGCACTTTTACACCAGTAAGGTGTGTATTTGTAGCAGGAGACACCACCAAAACCAAGCAATTTGTGTTAGGGTTGTTTTTGTTGGTTTTCAGACATGAACTGCACATTTGGCTGTCACTAGTATCAAACTGCATCATCATAATTCCTTCCCTGATACCCCTGCCAGTCCCAGTGGGATGAATGCCTGGTGGGAATATGGATCACCTGCTTGGCCAGGTGCAGAGCCGAGTGTTCAGTCCCAGGACAAGACCCTGGGCTGTCTGTTCCCCACTCCTGGTTCTGTGTTGTGCTGCCAAAGTGAGTATTTGATGTTGGATGTGAATTCTGTCCCTGGGCACACTTGACATTTGTGGAGGGCTGGTATTTATTCTATGCAGAACCAGACTAGACTGGTTTTGTCTACTTAAAATAGCAAATTCAAAAGATTTTTAGCATTGGTCATATTGAATAACTTTCAAACCTTTTCAATCTCATTTGCAAGTTTCTTAAGGTTCCTGATGTTTTATCTCTAATAATACAGGCTTTTAGAGATGGATGGTTCTTTGGCTGCCAGCTTATTCCACAGAAGAACATTTGGAGAGTATTGACTGATACATCCTAATGGCTTCTGAAATGCTGTATCTTGGTTTGGTCTGGAAATCTGAGTAGATATCACATTCTTTTTGTTTGTCTTTTGGGATAAGGTTAATGAGTCTTGTAAATTATTAAGGGCTATACTCTCATCTGCCAGGCCTGATTTCTCTAGATGGGTGCTGTGTGCTAGAACTGCTCATTATTAGGTGGACTGATGGCTGCCTGGATGTATTATTGATGATTTTGTGGGAATTTCCCTGTCTGGAAAAGGGTGGTAGCTGATAGAAAAGCTTTGCATAGAAAGGTGATGTTAAAATATTTGACACTTAGTGCTTTTGTTTCTGAAAGTGTGTTTGGCCTTATGCCATGGGTACCCCAGCATGAAAAGTTGTCCTGGGAAGCAGATGGAATCCTGTCTTGCAGTTTTCTTGCTGTTCTTATAGACCCATGGGATTTCTTGTACCACTTTGATATAATCTGGAGTGTATTCTTGTAAAAGCATTACAGTTTTATTTAGCGTGTCTTCATAAATAGATTGCCATTTCTACTACTGTTTTACCACTCAAAAATGGGCTCTTAAACAAAACTAAAGCAATGAAGCAGAAAAGATTCCTCGAGTTGAGTGTGGCTACTGTGGTATCCTACCTATCATCAAAACCAGCTTCAGAGTGTTACTGCCAGCCATCAGGCAGGGAAAACAGGCATTATCCTGCCTGAACTCATAATCCTTGAAGTTTGAATCTGCTCTTAAAGATCTAGTGAGACAAAATTTCATTGCTATGTATCCCATTAAGAGGATATATTACCAGTATATGTAGGATAACTTTTCTGCTAATGTACAGGTTTAAAATGTTTTAGGGACATAAATCAATACCTTAAAATGAAACCCAAAGCTCAGAATGCCCATTTCCTTTAAGACATGGCTCGTTCAGGATGATTAATAACTCTTGGTGGTACACCTCCACTTAGGCCTGTCTAAATCTGGATTGCCACAACTTTATCTTGTGACATGTCCTCCATCACTCCCACTCCCTGTGGCTCCTTGTAGTGGCACTGGCCTGGTTTCCAGCTCAGTCACATCCTGGATCTGCTCTCTGTGGGATCATGCAAGCACGGGAAGGGGCAGAGGTCAGTGGCAAGGGCAGGGCAGTGCCAGCCCAGATTTAGACTGATTTAAAGGATTGTAGATCCACACCCTTTTGAAGCATCACTTGTTTGGAATATATTATCTTCAAGTTTCCACTGAGCCTGGAAGTTTCTAGTTGAAATGGATTTTAGATAAAGCAGAGAATTTGCAAAACAATAGGAGAGAGAAAAAATGGTAGGGTGAGTCATAAGCATGGAACCTTCCCCCCATCTGCTCAGAAGTGCCGAGATCCCAGGATTAGCTCACAGAAGAGCTGTAGTTTCCAGCATGCAATCAGCCACTGTGTCCATTGTACTTTCAGTTTGCTGGAATAAAAGAACCAGATTAGTCATCAGAATTTAGGGTTAGCATAAAACTCAGTAGTTAATGCCCACTTTTTTGAACAACACTTATTAGATGGTGCTCAATGCTGATAATTATTCAATGTTTATTGGTTTGATGTGTTGGCAAAGTGGCTGTAAATGTCTAATGGATGTGGAGCATTGGGGTTGGTCTGTCTCTATATTTATCATTGTGCAGCTCAGCAGTCAAACGTGTTCTGCAAAGCTGCCAGATTGTCATGATGTCCAAACGTCTCACTGGACTCCCTTTAATGCTGAACTTTAGATGAGACTGTGAAGGATTTCTGTCTAGATTATTGCTGGCTCATTTCCTGAGCCTAAGTAACTCGTAGCTGTGGGCCACAGCCCTCTCAAGAAGCAGGGAGTTATGGAAATACTCAGGACTCAGGAGGGCTTCCTTACAGCCTGACATCTGGGCTGTCCCCATCACCCTTCCTGGGGACTGCAGCCGTCCCTGGAATGGGGAAGCCCTTCCCTTGACTGGCTGTGGGTGTGGAACAGCCTGGATGGGCAGCTCAGTGCTCCTGGAGCAGCTGCCTGGATGATGCTCAGCTCTGCTGTAACTCAGCCAGCACTTTGGCATCCCTCAGAACATTCTTGCAAACACCAAAGCGTATTGTCTCCAAAAAGTCAAAATATTTAATTCCACACCCATCCCTATCTTATTCCAAAGCCACTTTTTATTGTAAATTAAGGCATTTTTTTGAACTCTGGTGTTTAAGCAGGTTGATACTTCTTTGCATTTGGATTTTTGGAATGATGCCATTCAGTAATGGCATTATTGACAAGAGAGATATTTCTTTCTGTACATTTGGGAGGATAATGTGGCCAAACTTGGAATTACAAAGCCCAGAAATATTTTTGGGTATTGAGTAGTAAATCATGAGTTTGGGCAACTTTGTATGGCATTGTTCTGAAGACTGATATCAAATAGGATATTTGCACTGGCACAGTGAAGTGTGTTTAAATTTTCTGTGGAACTTAGAATTTGTGTGGCTTATGGGATGATTAAAAGATATCCTCTCAAGATTTAACCATTTAAATGCTGCTACTCTGAATCTGCTCCCTACTTGTCATGGCCAAATCCCTCCCTCATCTTTAGCTTAACATCACTCTTTCCTGTCTCCTAATGTTTCTGTAGCTTATCTCAGAAAGCAAATTAAAGCTGGGATTGCATCTGTGGTGGCACTGCAGCCCAACAAAGTTTGACTTTGGTCTTTTCCTGGTCATTCCTTTCCCCTCTGTGCTATCTCCTGTGCCGTGCCAGCACATGCTGGTGAACCCAACCAAGGAAGTGATTCAGCTGGAGAGGGAAAATCCTGCCAAAAAACCAACTGCCAGCATAAACCCATGTGGTCTTGGGTGGTTGGACTGGCATGGGAACAAACAGCTGGGAGAGAAAAGGTAGGAATTGTTTAAGTTTGTTCTCCTGCTGAAAAAGTTATAATGAAGCCACACCCTAAAAATTAAGGGTTTGCCTAAAAATGAATTATATGTAAATAGGACACACAGAACAAAAGAGACAAACACCAGAGTCAGGGTCTCTTTTTTTAGATCTCTGTGTTGATTTAGCCTGGGTCAGCTCCTTACTAAGAGAAATTAAATGAAAGCATACGAGTGATGCTGATGAGGCTCAGGCAAACTACTTGATTGCTGAAGTTCCATGCAGTGAGGTTTTTCTGATGCAGTTTTTGTGAGCCAGGTTTGCAGGCTGCAGCCTCGTTGAGGAGCACTGTAGAAGGTGATGTTTGAACTGCAGGTGTTGGTCACTGGTGCCCTTTGTGCAGCCCCTGTGGAGCAGGACCAGCCCCCTGACCCACACCAGCAGCTCCTATGTCCATGTGCACATTGCTCCACTGACTCAGCTTTGGGCCTGTCAGGGCAAATGAGGAAGACGAGGATTCTTGTGGATCAGGTATTCCACTTGGTTTTCCCTTTATTTTTCTATAACACTAGAGGCAGACTTGCAGCTCTGCAGTTGGTGTGTGTGGTTGTGCAGTGATGTAGTTGGGGCAGAGCCATGGGGAGAGCATCCTCAGAGCCTCTGTAAGGATGGATCCAGTGTGGATCTTGCTGCTGTGGGGCAGTTCTGAGCACTCTGCCCTTCCCCTTCCTCCCCTCCTGCAGTGGTGCCAACACCTCAGGCCTTTGCAGCCAAATTCCTGCAGTAACTCATGGACAGAACCTGGCAGGGCAGAGTTCTGCTGTGGGAGGAGTGGCTGGGCAGGGAAGAGGAAGCAGAAGGGCGGGGAAAGGAGTGAATCCTGTCCTTCATCTGCCAGCACAGCCTTGTGAGACTTCACTCAGTGCCAGGTGATGCAGGTGAGGAGGACACACCTCTACTGCTCTGTGTGTGTCAGCTCTCAGCTTTTACCTCAGAAGCACAAGCTGCACAGCCAGGCTGCACCCTGAGCCTGTGCATAGCTCAGAATTCAAAAAGGAAAAATTACTTTCCCTTTAGCCTACAAACCCACAGCTTAAGGGCATTTTGCTAAAAGGAGGAGGACCCTGTTGAATGTACAGGATGTTTCTGGTGGCTGATTTTTGTGGTGAATCGTGAAGCTGTAGTTTAGGTGTAACTTCTGAAACTCACAAATAAGCATTTGCAATGAGCAGTGAAGTACAGACACACCTAATGCTTTGGTTAGGTGGCTTTGTCACAGTGCTCCAAAGGTGGTTTTTAGGGAAGCATGTTGTGATGGCATTGGCCATCAGGCTGTTCTCATCTGCCTCTCTTCCATTGCACATACAAGAAAAAATAAATTGTGTTAAACTTTATTATTTTCACAGCCAACCGTTTTCCATTGTCTTCTGTTCTGTTGGTTTCCTACAAGAGGTTCTCAAACTGCAGTCAGCAAAAATACATTTCTCTACAGCTTCTGACTAAACAGCTGCTGTCTTTCTGCAGAGTTTGAGTGTGTGTGGCAGCCTGCACAGGACCTTATTAGATCACTTTAAATACAGGCTTTAGGAAGCAATCCTATCCAGGTCATGCTCCCTCTCAGCCCTCTGGCATGGAGGAAAGTGCTGACAAGTGGGATGCTTTTATTCACAGTGGTGTCTGGTAGAGGAAAAAACTTGAGTTCAAAATGTGTTTGTGCAAGCAAGGTGCTGCCAGGAGAAAGGAGATAATACTCTGGTATATCTGCAGATTTTAACTCCTAATATTGCCTTCCTCAGAGATCAGGGAATAATCAGTTTGCTTCCCTTATATAAGGAAAATCACCTCAAAATTTCTTAAATTATAAAGGGAAAGAGGAGTTACCTTAGTATACATTTCTAAATATTTTTACTTGTTACATAGCTATTTTCACGCTAGTACATGCTTTTCTGTCTGTAGAAAGCTTGTGTAATGCTCCAGATTCTGTGTGAAAAGAGGTCTGAGCCTAAAAGGGAATAAAGGCAATGACTCTCTGAGCCATGCTTGGGCTCCCAGGATGCTAATGCCTGTGTCAGAGGAGATAAAGTGAGGGGAGACTGCATGAAACCCATCAGAGCTGTTAAGATGTAGCAATGCAAAGCTGCTGGTATTTTAAATAATGGTTAAAATAAGTTCCTCTCGGTTAGTGCTGGACTATTTGAAATTCCCCTGCGTTTTAATAAAAAGGGAGAAGGAATTTTAACCAGCTCATTTGATAGAAAAATGACCTGCAGATGGGGTTTGAGAGAATAATAGGCAGCAGATTACAGTGGGGAAATCATGGCAGAGCATCAGACTTTGATGGGTTTATGCAGAGTGGGCAGTGGGGAAATGGGAAGAATTCCCACTGCAAACCAGCACAGCTCTCATCTTATTTCCACTGCCTGTAGCTCTTCACAGCAGCATTAGGTTTATGAAGTTGTATATGCTGAAAAGTTTTAAAACATCATTAGTGTTATATGATATGCAAATACCCGTGGGTTTTCTCCTGTTAATGTGCCTATTTTCAGGTACAGTCATGTGTGGAAAACCTCGTGTTTCTTCCAGTCTTGACCTGCTATGATCGAGGGCAAATACCCCTTCCCTGGTTCCCAATGTCCTGAAATGTATTTAGTAAATATTAGATTTTATCAACTCTTAAGATAATGTACTGAAAATATAAACATAGTTGGTTTTTTTTTCTTCAAACCATCATAACTCTGCCAAATTAGGATTTTATGAAGAAGGCAAAAATTTTACACCTGCCAAAATTCAATTCTAAAGTGAACTTCTAAGCAGGAAGGCTCTTATGTACGTACACAGAATAGCACTGGAGTATCTTCTTTTCCTCTGTCTTACTCTTGGGAAAATCTAAAATACACTTTATGTAACTTAACAACAAAAAAATTGAGATTGCTGTGGCAGACTACAAAAATTTAAATATTCTCATGCATGACACCTAAAGGGCTTTTTTTTCTTAAATAATGGAAGCCAACATTTTTTATGCAATTCACAGCATTTATGAGCACATTTGTGACCTGAAAAAATATCCTGTAAAATTCCTGTGTGGGCTTCTGCAGCCCAGGGATGCAATTTCATGTGTGCCTCCTGTGGGATTTTTCTTTTTTGCTTTTTTTTTTTAATAATATAACTTTGGGTATTGGAGATGCTTACCACAGATTAGAAGTGGGGTGTTCCTCACAAATGTTCCTAGAACGATTTTTGTGGCAGCAAATGAACAATGGCCACGTGTGGACTGAGCAAAGCCTGGGAGCAGGGTCTGCCATGGGGGTGCTTTGCAGCAGTTTTTAATCCAAGATGTTTTCCCCAAGGGGGGCTGTACTTACAGTGACCTTCCCTGACCTCAGCTGGGGTTCCCTGAGTGCTCCTTGAGTAAAGAAATGTCACCAGGAGCTGTTCCTGCTGTGTCCCCTGTGTCCTGGTCTAGTTTCCATGGGCAGCCAGGGAGTGGTGATCAGGTGAGAAAAGCAACTTTTCCTGTAAGAGCAGCTCCAAAGTGCTTCAGTGGGACCTGAGGGGGGCCTGAGCTGGGATCACAGTGCTGCCCCAGTGTTTCAGGAATATTTTGTACTTTTGGAAATGACTGAAAAAGATCCCAGTTGGCTTTTAAAACTGGAAAAGTTGAGTTCCAGGTATTACTCCTACAACATTAAAAGTGTACAATGACCAGTAATTATTTTTCAGCCTCCTTTTACCATCACCCACTGTCCAGTTCTTTGCAATCTGTTTCACTGCCTTTATTTCAATTCTTTCAATACAGTCATACAATTAGAATAGAGAGGCTCATTAGTGTCTGCCTCTAACACGGGTGCCCGTTTCTAGATGAGCTGGGAAGTTACAAACTGCTCATTTGAAGGGGAAACAAAGCACACTGAAATTATTTCAGTTCTGTAAAGCATGAAGGCACAGAAAAATAAGCAGATTTCTACTACAAATCTTATCATTTGTGCCCTATTTCATATCTTTTAATAATGCTTGAACGGTTCTGCTTGCAAACATGTAGAATCACAGTGAACCTTCTTTTATTTCTTATGTTTTTTCCCTAAATAAATTTTCTCTACCTTCAAACATGCCTCTTTGTTCTCACTGCTCTAGAATTCTTTCATCCTCTTCTCAAAAGCTTCTGAATATGACACACAGTCTCACTTGAAAAGAATGCAGAAGAGGAATGCAGGGTGGGGAGTTGGAGGTATGGAGCCTCATCCTCTTGGCACAAATACAGACAACAGGACACTTCCACTGCAAGGCAGGCTGAGGGGGCCTGGAAAAGAAATCACAAATCATTATGGCATAGGAAAAATAAAATAGAGGTGATAAAGAAACCAAGTTTCTTATCTGTTTTCTCTTTTTTTCTGACAAGAACCTGGCAGCTCAAAACAAACGCACAAAGCTGAGAAGCTGTGGAATGTCCTTCCACAGGATGTTGTGGATATGGAATTGTAAATGGGTTCAAAAGGTAATTGGATAAATTTAGGAAGGAAAATTCCGTGCAAGAATATGAAGTACAGAGACCCCAGTTCTTTCACAGGAAGTCTCTAAGCTGCAAATGGAGATGGGAGTGAGGTTGGAGAAGGTGCTGCTGTTGGTGTCTCAATGCTCTGGGCTGCTGCCAGGAGCAGCCTAATGGACACGCTGGATTTGAGGCTGAGCTGCCAGGCTGCTGGCATCCTGTAACCACTTTTGTCCTCTCTGGGGCTCTCCTTGGGGTATTTATGAACTTTCCGATCTTCTCAACATCTTTGATACTTGGCAGCTTTGCTAAATCTGCAGTTTGTTACCTCTGTTGTTTCAAATGTCAGCAGCTGAATAGCATCCTCCCTTTCAAGTCCATAATTTATCCTGCACAGATGGAACACTCCTGCTTTTCCATGGCAGTCGATTCCTGTGTCCTTAAATTTGTGTTTAGGAGTGAAATGTGTGAAAAAGTGACTTGCTGCTTCAGCCTTTCCAATTTGGAATTTTATCCTGAACTAACATATAAAACCATTTTCCAGAGAAGCATTGAAGAGATTCCTCTGTAGCTTCGGTACCTGTTACTGAAGTGTAACACCCACTGAGGTCACTTCACTCTGGGCAGTTGCTTTAGCACACTAAACCATGTTCCTTTGGCCCTGTGGTCTGCACCAACCTGGCAAATCGTTCCTGTTCACCAGCAGTTCTTACTTGTGATCCGAGATTCCCCCCTTACTGCTGATACCTGGTTCTCCTTTCTATGTATTCCCAGTTTGTCAGCTGTGGATGTTCTCAGGTGTCACCATTTGCATTACTCTTCTGATAGTCTTTTACTACCCTCTTTTGATTTTGTCTCATTTTTCTTTAACCACAGGTTTCAGCAACCACTTCTCTCTGGCAAATGAGTTTAGAATTAAAGTTTCTCAGAGTCTCCCTTTCCATAACAATACTTGTCAATGCAAGTGCATAACTCTTACATTGATCTTGATCCTAAATTTCAGTATTTTTTTTTTTTTTTTTAAGCAAATGCTCTGCCCTTGTAGAAGTGAGGCTGCAGCAAGCTCTCTTTTGTGTCTAATAACAAGCCAGAACTGGAGCAATACTTGCAGTGTTTTGTCCTCTGTCCTTGCTTGTTTCCGATTGCTCAGCACCAATTGTTTCCAGTTGCAGCTGTTTTATCCAGCTGCCAAAACCACTAATGCCCAACCTGTCTCTAGTAAGAGAGAGTTTAAAGAAATAATCTTCCTTTTCTTCAGTGGTTTGAAAGATGGCAATGCTTTGGGTTATGGTGTAGTTTGCCTGGTGCATTCAATCACTCTGTGGTGCAGTGGGTGAATGGGTGATGGTGAGCAGTGCTGTGCTATGTATGCAGCTCAGGCAGGAGAATTCCAGATAACTGGGAAAAAATCTGGAACCACTGAACACTTGCTGATTTTTGTGCTATTTAAATGCATACTCTGTATCTTAATACTTCAGAAATATTAAGTGTTTCTTGAAGTTCCCCATTACAACTCTAGTTGTTTTCCATCAGTATTTTTAAACTGCAGTCAGAACAAGGGAAAATGCCTTAAGTACTTGAGGGAGAGAAATAGCCCAGGAAGGACTCACAGAGCCTTTCCCATGCCCTCAGGCCTTTGCAGGGAGCACTGCTGTCACTCCAGTGCTGTTTGCCTTAAGGAGGCTTTTCAGCAAATAGTCCTGGTTTTGTTAAATTTGTCAGTGCTCGCTCAGGTTTTATATTCAGCACTGTACATTCTGACCTGTCTGCAAACTCTGCTTATTCTGCTGACTGACCCTGCAGTTGTGGCCCTTTCACTGAGGCTGATGTTCGATTCCTGATGTTCTCTCTCACCTTCAGCACTTGTTGCCTTTTTTTGCCTTCTGGCTATTTCAACTAACTCAGTTCACTTTCTGATGTAGTTTCTTCCTTTAGATTTACATAGTATATGAGTGCCTTTCTCATTGCAAGGTCAAATGATACTTCACTGAGAAGTCAAAATGTGTAGATTGGCTCTTGTCACAAGCTTAATTTAACCATCATTTATGTTCCTGGAAGTATTCCATTTTTGATCCGTTTCATTTATCTTAATACCTGCTTTTAAGCAAAACTTTGACAAATGATAGCAATATGGGGAAGATATTTTAGCATAGTCTTTTAAAAATCATTTTCCTAATATGTGGATTCTAGTCCAGACCAGACTTAAAATAATAGCGTTACAAAATGTCAAAGCTGGTAAAACTATTAAAAAAGAACAGGAACTTTGACTAATGGCCCATGTATATGGCTTAACATTTAAGTAAAGATTGCATTTCTGACTTGAGCGATGAGAAGAATTCAGCTAAAGCATTTCTCTCCAGCTTCCTGCTGCAGTGAGTTTTCTTTGTCTGGCTGTAGCTGTGGGAAGAGCTCGGTGCCACACATCTCTGGAATTTTCCAGCTTTGTCTGGGCTGCTGTTCCCGCTCTGCCTGCGGCCACCAGCCCCCTCTGCCTCTGGGCTCCAGCCATGGTTTGTGCTCAAGCTGAGTTGGCTTCCTGGGCTGAATACTGGTGTTCTGGGAGGGCTGTGTGTGACAAGGCAGGGAAATGGCTGGGGCACTCTGACAGAGCCATCGGTGCTCCTAATTGAGAGTACAGGCTTGAGGATGGAGAGATGGATGCTGTGCCTTACACTGGGAAGGAAGGGGCTGTGGGTGCATCCCCATGGCTGTGGGTCCCCCCAGGTTCCAGGGGCTGCATTAACCAAGCCCCTGCCCTTTGGCAGGGTCTGTGCCCAGGAGGGAGGAGTGGCTTTCCTGTTGAGTTATCCTGGGGCTCTTGTGGCAGCATTCTTGTGCAGGATTCTGCATCCCAGTGATGCTGGGGACTCGGGATTTGCCTTTGTCCCTGGCATGGAGCTGCTCAGCAGGCTCACGGCAGCCTCTGCTCTCTGTAGGAACAGATTCCATGAGGAGAATGCCATGCACACATTCAATCTGCCACTCTCTTCTCTAACCCCAATTCAGTAAGATTTTCTGATAACCTCTGTTGTACATCCAGGAGTGTTTGTTCCTGTGGGGGGGAATATTTGAGGCAATTTTAATGTTAGAATTGTTTGGATGCAAGCCTGGACTTGGAGCACGAAACCCACTGCCATTTCACAGCTTTATTTGAATGGAAACCGAATGGGAATCGACATCATGTATTCAAGAGGAAGAAAAATGGCATCAACAGCAGGATGTAATTTTTTTTTATTGTCCCAAGCCTTCCTTTGTTTGCAATTTTAGCTTAATATATTCATGACACCTCGAAACAGGGATATGCATTGAGAGGGGGGTTTGAAATTGCTTTTGTGGTTGTTACATAAATGTGTATATTCTGTAAAGATTAAAAGTGACTGGAAAAGAGGGTTTGGAAGAGATTATTCATCAAAATTGGGGTGGGGTTTTTTTGCAATACATTGGAGGGGAGAGGAAGAGAAATTTCAAGCTTGTTCTCTCAGACTTTGGTTTTGTTCAGCTTTCTTGCTTTCACAAGATGTCTTATTTTTGCCAAAAATTCTAATAAGCCACTGAAGTGAAGTATATGCTAACAAAAGTAATCTTAAGTGTTTCAATAAAAATCTCTCCCGCTAGTTGATCACAGAAGCACAAACTCTGTGGTTATTCCATTAATTCTCCTCCTGAGAGTTTCCAGGACACATTTTCAAGAGCAGATCTATTTTTTTTATACTATTCATTGAAATACATGGATTTCTTTAAGTATTTTCAGGTCTGTGTTTTTAATTTTTTATCTGCATATAAAATTTATAAAGTTAGATTATGATCATGTTGTTTCCAATGTTTCTAAAAATACTTTTGAAGTCTGCCTTGCATGATCTGTCAACTCAAATTATTATATTTGCATCTTTTATTCTAGAACCTGTGCAATTAAAACCACTTAAATTGTTTGTGTTTTATGATAAAGTTCAAGGGAGAAGATAAGGCAATTTGTTCATGGCAGTTTTGAAATCCTGCTTAATACTTTCATTTAAACCCAAAAACATTCTATTAGGATTGAAAGGAAAGTGTGGGAAGAGAATGGCAAATCCCAGTGTAAAAGCTGTAGAAGTCTTGTCAGAATGCTTGAGAAACTTTTAATGGTGTTGTTTAGTTAAACAAGGAATTAGGAATTTGCTTAGGGAAGATGTGGGCTGGAGGTTGTATCAAACAGAATCACAAAGGTCAGGGGAGATGGCAGCAGGGCTGGGATGTGATTGATGGTTAAAGGCCGCTCATGTGCATGTGTGGAGAAAGTTATTTCCAGCATTGCAACTCTGGGGAGATTTGAAATAGTTCAGTTCATGTCACAGATTCTTCAAATTTACACGTGTGCAAACATTATTTGGTGGCAATTGAATATTGCCTGTAGTTATTTGTTACCTTTTAAATAGCAGGAACGTGGGAAAGAAAGAAAATGTTTGTATTAATCTAAACGGGAAGGTTGGAGTGGTGTTCCTCGAGTATTTTGAGTTTGTACTTGAAGTGAATTTTCTTGATTAAAAATTTTCTATGAGAAGATTTGGAGAAATTTGGAAAAGAATTCTCTGTTAGTCCCCAAAAGTGAAGGTTGTGACATTCTTCTGCAACGAGGTGAATGCTTCTGCAGAAACAATTTAGAGAAGAAAAATATCCGAATCAATTGAAGGCCCAGGACTTGTGCCAGGTTTCAGCAGTGCTGCCGTGCCCTGCCCTGTGCTGCAGCAGGAGCTGTCCCTTCAGGGGGACAGCCTGGTGACAGCAGGGACATCAGCACACAGAGGGGAACAAAGATCTTTTAGGAGGATTACAGAGAAAGGTGGAAACTTCAGCAGCATGGACAGGCTAATGAAGGGGATTGCAAAGCACATTATATTCAAGAACTTGTAATATTGTATCATATTTAAAGAAAATAATTCCAACTCTGCTACTTCAACATTCCTTCCCTTAGCACTCCCCTCACTTATTTTTTGCCAAGAGCTGCTGTAAGAAAATACTTCTCTGCATTTCTCTTGTTTCTGTCAGTAATAATGGGGAGCCTGAAACACTTCTGAAGTGGCAACTTTCAGTACTTCACTAAATTGTGGCTTTTGTCAGATAAATTGAGTTGGTAAAATTTTTCTTGATCCCCAAAACCCTCATTTATCTTCCCATTAAATGTATATTTTATATATATATATATATTCCATCTTCTATTCTTCCCCTTCAATCTGTAAAGAACAGCGTATGGTGTGGTTTCTGTGTTGATTTTCAATATCATTTTTAGCCTGTCAAAGACTGTCTGTCTCAACAACTTTGAAACAAAGATTTTTTTGAATAGATCAGAAAGTGCAGCTGCCAGATGAACCGACGCAAGAAACTGGAAGGGGAGGATCTTGCAGATGGTTCTAATAAAACTGGGCAAACAGCAAACGGGGGTGTGGGGAGAGTGGGTTGAAATGCAAATTGCAATCCCAGTGCAAGTTTTGGGGTTAGTTTGTGAAAGAAAGTTGCATAAACAGTCATTTGAGGGTTTGGGGTTGGGGGCAGTTTATTGTTGCCAGCTTTTCCTTCTCCCTGTGTCCCTGCTGCTACCTGAGCTTGTGTGGCTGTGCCAAGAGTCCTCCTCTGGAAAGCCACATTCAGCCACTCACAGGGGGTTTGTGAATGTGAAATACCAGTAACAGTCTAGGTTTTCAGTAGCTGTTGAGAGAGGGAATTGTGCTTGTTGGAGCACAGAGCAGTGAAAATGGAGCAGAAGCTTGTGCTGCTTCATTGTTCCTGCCTGCTATCCCATAGCCAAAACTGCATTTTGGCCAAGCCTTGATAAACCCTGTGTTTGAAGTTTGTACTACATGATTCATTCATAAGGATAGAGGGTGACTAGTGGTAACTTCTGTCTGTTCTCCTAATTTTCTCCTCTTATTAAATGGTATTGGGTCTGTAAAATTAGGCCAACAGTTAATGGATAAAAATTGCAGTAGGAGAGATGCAGCTGAGGGTCTGGATTGCCTCTGATGGTCTCAAATCCCATCACTACTTCTTGACATGATAATTTGGGGTTCTTTGGTGGTTCTTCAGGCCAGAAAATCTTATTGATACCTCATTTCCAAAGCCAGAACAGTTAAGTTTTTATTTTTTTCTTCCTCTTGCTAATCTTTGCCTTCTTCAATGAAAAGAAGAGTGTATGAGAGCACACAGGCTTTCAGCTCACACGGCAGCCCGTGGGGATGTGTCTTCATCTTGCTGTGTCAAAAGCTTTTCAAATCAGTAGTTCGGGAGTAGCAAATCCTTCAAATGCATGAGTAACAGATACTTGTTTTATTTAAGAGTCCTTAAGCATGAGTAAGTCATTAAGTACTTCCTTTCTCCCCATGAATCTGTTCTATTTTAAACAGTCATCATGTATTTAATGTTTTTTAAAAGTATCAGAAGTTTTGACTTTAAAACTTTCTCGGAGTCTCTTGTGTACCTCTATGAATTTGTATTAAAACATAAAAACATATCTGTCAAGGGCTGCACATTCCCTGTGCTGATGCATTCCCTTTCCCTCTCTCCTTCAGGAGCTGGATATATTCTATATGCAGCATTTCTTTGTTCAAGGAGGCAATTTGAAAGTGCCTTGCTCTGAAAGCAGAGCACATCTCTCCAGTACCTGGCCAATGGCTGTGCAATGCCACCTCAAAATGCCACCACCTGAGTGGCCTCTCAGAGCCCACAGTGACCCCCAGCAATGTCCCTGAGGCTGCCAGGGGCTGGGGATTCCTGCAGGATTCAGTGATTGCTGTGCCAGGTGATCCCTGCAGCCTCCTGGGCCAAGCTGTCACACACACCGTGTGGAATTCCACTGCCAGGGATCCCATGGAGTGCTCTGCTCGTGGATATTGTGATGTTGTCATGCTTTGCTGATTCAGTCCATCTGTTTCCCCTCTCTTTACTGTATCGTGCAAAAAGGATAACGAACATAAATATTTATAATTAGATATTTTTGCAGGGGTTTGTGTCCAAGATACAACATGCTGAGACATTAAACAGCACGAGTGTTGCCAGAATCCTACCAGCTTGGCAAATCTGACAGCCAGCTGAAGGCAAGGATGGGTTTTGATGATAAAATCAGGCCACGTACTGAACGCTAAAGCATCACCAGTTGTTCACAGCTTGGGAAGAGTCCACTTGCAATCAACATGAATAGGAAAAACCTTTCCCAAATGATGCTTTGTTTCCTTGTGGGTTTGCTCCCGTTTTTGCCTCCTTACACAGTCAGCAATCATAATGTAGATGGAGGGGGTTGAAAGAGCCTTCCTGTTGCTGACCTTGTGAGGAGGTGCCCCTTTACCCCTGGCTGTCACTCAGCCTGACAGACCCAGGAGCTGCTGCAGCCCTGGCAGCTGCTGAGAGCCGGGATGTTTGCAGGAATGGTTTGTGATTCATTTGTTGAGCATTCCTGCCCTTTGTGCCGCGGGAGGGGACCGAGTCACATGGCAGCTCTTTCCATAGGGAGCTTCTGCTGCCTGAGCCGCCAGGAAAGCCAGGGAAAATGGAGAGGGACTCATCTGCAGCTTCACTTACTCCATCCATGTGAATTGCCTCTTTGGAGCAGTGGCTAAAAGGGATTGCACATCATCTTTATCAATTAATTTTAAATGGTTTAAATTAATCTCTAGTACCGGGCACTGGAATAGAAGTGAGTATGGAGTGGCTGGAGTCTTTTCTTCTGGAGTGGTAGATTGTGTTCTTTAAATCCCTGTGCTGCTTGTGAGTACAATGACAACTGTATCTGTGCTCTCTGTGCCACCTGTTGCCTTAGCTACCATTTCATGTGCAGTATGCTGATGTTGGAGATAAAATGTGTTCTGTGGCACCTATAAAACACCTCAGTGACCCTCACAAGCCACAGGAACACCAGATTTATATCCAGCTGTGGCAGTGAATCTCTGCCATCTCCAGCTGTGCCAGAGCTGTTGAAGTGCAGCTCCACAAGCAAAGGCAAAGGGCAAGGAGAGCCCTTTGCACTGCTGGGCAGAGGGTGCAGAATTTTAGGACAGAAGTACAAACACCTGCATGCAGCTAACATTAAAAACTACTTGTAACTGTTGATATTTTATTCTATAGATACAGCTCTGGCAATATTTCCTGGTTTGATGTTCCCTACAGAGACGTGCCCACAATTTGGGAACAGGTCCTGCAGGCTGGTGGACACTGAAGGAAGAAAAATCCATCCCCTCTCCTCCCCTGGCCAGCTGCTTGAACTGCAGCATCCTGCCTGAATCCACAAAGTTCCCAGTCTCTTGTTCTTCTAGCCAGAAAAAAAGACATTTTGAAAGGGGTTAAAATTTTATGCAGAGACTTTAAATAATCTTTCACTGCAGCCATTCCATGCCATGAAGTGTTGGCTGATTTCTCGTTTCTTCAGGGCTATTTTCTCTATTTCAAAGAACTGGATAATATGCAAAGAAAAATTTTGCTGCTGTGTGAGATTCTCAAAACTAGGAAGGATTGTGGTGTTCCTTCAACATTCCTTCTGGAGGCTTTGTAGGGCTCAGTTCTCATTCCTTTTCTTCTCCTGCATCCTATTTCTGGCTACTCCCATCTGCAAAAGTGAATTGGTTGGTAACACTGAGGTTAGAAGAAGATTCAATCTCCTCCATCCAGAGTAAGCTTTTGACTCATCTCTAGTATCTCTGTTTAGACAAGGAGCCACAAATGGAAGTCTAATTTAGTGGCTATTCCCTTCCCTGCCGTCAGTGGGAGGGTATATTCCCTCTTCTCATTAAGTCCATTTTCAAGCACACAATGTGTGTTTTCTCTCACGATGGTTCTTCATCTCACTTGTTGCTACTCAGCTGCAGATCTATTTCTGAAGCTTTCTTTCCAATGTCCTAAGAAGTCCTTTTGTGGTGATAATCATTGTCAAGGTGTGCTGGCTGTGCTGCTCAGCCTGTGCCCTCACCAGGCTGTTTTTGCTTAGCACAGAAGTTTAAGTGCTTTGCTCCTTGTTATTTGTGGCTTCCCCTATACAAATAATTTGTGTTTGCTTTCTTTCTGCCAACTTTGTCACCCACAAACCTGTTCACACTTGAAGTCACAAGAAACAGGATGCCAGAAGAGGGAAAAACCAACCCCACAAACAAAACCCCCAAAGAACTGGACAGTGCTGTCTCCTTGAATAACTCCAAAGAGCTCTGCTCCTTTTCCCAGGAAAAGTCCTTAATTCTTCCTGCAGGTTGCTCAGCCTGTTCCTCAGCCTATCTTCATTGCAAAGCTGCAGCATGGCTCTAGGGCAGCTCACATTAAAGCAGCAGTGTGCTCCTGGGGGATGGAAAAGAAATGGGAATGTTCAGGACAAGGACAAAAGTCTGGGGTGCAGCTGTGCAGCCAGAATTCTGAAGAGAATTCAAGTGTCTTTTTACACAGCTCCCGTAGTATTTGAGGTACCAGGAGGTCACTCAAGGAAAATTTATAATAAATCAGATTTGAAATTTGTTTGGAATAATCTCCTTGTCTGTCTTTCACAGAAAATGTTGCTGCCCTGCCCAGCAGTCTTGAAGAGAAGGGGGTGAAGCGAATTTGTCTGGAGAAGTCAGAAGTTTTGAAATTTTCAGCAGCATTTATTACCAGTGGCTGCAGGAGATTTTGCCTAGCCAGCCATTGACATGAGAATGGATTCAGTGCCTCAGACTTAAGTGGTAACTCATTTTTTCTGTCATCTTCTTATTTCCAATAGAGTACTGTAGGATCATTTGGATTATAGATGATATTGTTTTATTACTACCAGAGTTTAAAAAGAGAAATCTTACAAGAGCCAAGCATGTGATTTTGTGACATTCATTCATTAGCAGAAAGTTGGAATTTTAGTATCTGGTGCTTCATTCAGTAGTTGAATTTTCTTCCTGTGGGTTCATCCCATCTCTTCATCATTGAAAAACAAAAAGATTTTGCTGTTTCTCCATGACTAATTGTCTTCCTACCCAATGCCCAGCAAACTGCAATTTGGAACAGGTTGTAGAAGCAGCTGTCCCTGGGTTTTGTTATATTTTAAGTACTTTGTGTGACTCCTGAAATATGTGGAAAGACACATTTATATGGCACACTAGGAAGTTTGTTCTTTTCTACTGACACTCAATATTTCCTCAAAAATCTTTTTTCCATTTTCTTCTTTTCTTTGCTCTTCTTATTTGCTTATCTTTTTCTCTGCCCTTCATAGCTGGGTATTAAACATCTGAAATACTTCTCTGCTTGTCTTCCTACGGTCAGTTTACCAGTCAGGAATACAAAACTGTGCTACTTTTTAAAGTTAAATTGGGAGCAGAGAGACCCCCAGCCTTGTCTTGCTCTCCCATTTTGGGCTCTGTGCCTTTGGAACAACACAGAACTGACCACTAAAAACAGAAGCTTTAAGAAGGGTAGAGGGGAATTACCACATCTTCAATACTACACCAAGATGATGTTTCCATGTCTTTTGAGGCAAGAGAGTGAAAGGAGATGTTTGTGCTCTCCTCAAAGCCTCACTAAACCCCAGCACAACAGAATCTGCCTTAGTTTGAAAACTGTAATGTAACTGCATATATCCAAAAGGACATCTCACCACGTTTCTTTCATTTGCCGTGAGTAAAACAAAGGAAATCTGTTGTGTGCTGTGGTTGTGTTTGAAATGCTTCTTTCTTATTCTACCCTCTGTTTTTAGAGGGAGAGTGAACAGATCTGACAGTAGTTCTAAGTGACTGATGGTAGAAAAATTAGACGTGCATTTCTGAACTTGACAAATATACCTGTTCTTATTTACCAGTCCAGGTGAGGTGTTCATTCCACCCCTGTATCACAGGCTGTGTTAGAACTTCAGGGGGAGAACAGTCAGTGCCCTAAAAGATTCTATCCTGATTTCTGTGAGGTTAAGGGTGGGATTTCAGAAAATGGTTCATTTCTGTCTGAAACCCACACTGAGGCTCCTGTATCTCTTGTTAGAGCACAGTCAGACCAGCACTTAGGAGCCTCCCAACCAAAGGCTTAGAGCTCAGCCAGTGCCTCAGGTGCTCAGGAGGCTGCCAGGTTCTTCCCTCACTGAGTTCCCATCTTTAGGAGTTGTTTCTGTACTTGTGTCAGTGTCTTCTGCTGCATTGGCAGGAAGGGAGAGCTTCCAGATTCCATCTGTCTGCAGTGGTGACAAATGAAGCTCAAAAAGAACTTAAAAGAAAAATGTTTGTCTTCTTTCAAGTTCTCAGATTTGCTGTGCTCTCGTTGATGCCTTTTCTCTGTGGTTCCCTGTAGCCCTGCAGTCCTTTCTCTTTGAAAGTGTGCACAGATCCTTAGATCTGATTCACTCACGTGTCTAATGAGAACAAGAAAAAGACACTTCCAGCTCTCATGTCTGTTTTGCAAAAGTTTTGGAGCTGGAGCACTTCAGTGGGATGTTTGGTTTCTGTAGGGCACTTCAGAGCCAGAAATAGGAACAGCACAAGCTACAAAGCAGTCCTAGTCACAAACTCCTGCCCATTGTTATTGCAGAAAATGCACCACCTTGGCTTGTGTGTATGCAGGAGGTCAGGAGAGGGTACACACAGGTTGTAACCACCATCATTTTAGAGGAAACATTTCTAGGAAATTGGAAGGTGTTTTGTCCGTTCCCTTGTACATCCCTGCCTGGCAGAGCCACTTCTCCATGCATCCAGCCTTTGACAAAACAGCACCAACTGTAAATCTGCCTGGGACAAGGACTTCAGCTGGGGAAGTAGGTTCCCATCATTGTTTCTGCATTCAAATTACTGTTATTTAGCTGATAAAAGTGACAATCAGAGGCCCAGGAAGAAGAACAATGCTGTGGGATTGATTCCACTGCTGGGACAGGAAGGTGTTCATCAGCTGAATACCAAGAGGTTTTTGTAGTTGAGGGAAGTGCTGGGTGGGATGAGGCCTGGGAAGAGCCAGGGGTTGCTGCTCTGGGCAGATCCATCTCCTTCCTGCTGGAGATGCTCTGGAGTGGTCCAGGTGGGAACTGATTGAGTGCACATATTCTCTCTGTGTCTGAGAACAGCTGGAGGATGTTGCCTGGGAGGTGCTCTTGGCTCAGGGATTTTAAATGGGAGGGTTTTCTCTCAGCTTGAGAACACATTTTTTCCGCTTGACTCACCGGCTGAAATCTGAATGAGTGATAAAATTTCTAAAAGTAATGTTGAATTGGTTGGAATAATAAAAAATGCATTTATCATCAGGAAGGAAGAGCAAAATAAGGGGAAAGATTCAATGAAGAGGAAGTCACCACCTTCCCAGTAACAATGGGAGGCTCTGGGCAGCTCACACACCTCAGCCTGCCTGGCTCTGCAGCCACACAGCAAGCTGCCATCACAGAGGGTTCTAGAAACCCTCTGAGGCTCCTGTCCCACACACAGGACCCACACACATTCCATGGGATGCTTCCCATTGAACAGACTGCACCAGGAATGTGTTTGCAGAGGTTCCCTCACTGTACAGAGCATGAGCCCGTGTGTGCATGAAAGGAGATGCCCACTGACTCCTGCAGAGCCCATTCTGTTCCAGCAGCAACAGCAGCCTTTGTTGCTTCTCTTTGGCTTGGCACACAGAACAAGGAAGGAGCAGACACTGCTGGCACTGAAGAGGAGCCCGTTGTGATCCATGTGAGCTGTAGATAAAGTCAGGTATCTGCAGGGGCAGGCAGGGGCTACTGGCCAGCTCCAATTTTTAGGTTAAGGTAATAACCATAATAACATTCTTTTCATGATCTTACATTTCTATAGTGCATTTCCTTTGTGCATTTCTGAGCAGTTTTCCAGACTCCAAGTGCTGTATCAGTTTCTGTGTGCTTGCAGTTTGTACCAGCACTGGGCACAGACTGTGCTGGGTGTGCTCCCTGTGCAGAGCAGGGCAGCTGCTTCCCCCTCAGGGTAAAACAGGGAACAGACAGGGCAACATTTTAACTGCAAGTACACCTGTGCAAAAGAAAGATGCAAAATTGAGGATATTTATCTCAAAAGAAGCTGAAGATACTGAAGTCAGGATGTGTTTGAATTGGGGGTTAAGGAAAAAACACATTTTTCCTGCCCGAGACATGGCTTGTTCATTTGTCAAGTCCAGCCAGGCTTTTCCATCTGAGGTTTTAATGGTTGAAGGCTGATTCAAAATGGAAACATTGACAGACTAAGGAACAATAACTTAATAATATTTATTCCATGTCCCATATTCACTTATTTCCAGAGGGCAGTTCAGATCTTTCATGCTTGCAGTAGTCTCTGTTTTCACTTGGACTTATCTCTGAAATGTGCCCATCACAGGTGTGTTAAAAATTCTGTCCTTGTCAGTTTAGCTGATGGAAGACAGCTGATGCTGTGTTTGCTGAATTCATGCTGGTGTGATGGCTGGAAATTTCAAATAAACAGGACAAAACGGAAAAATCATTTTGTAAGTGTGTGGGGCTCCTGCTCTTCATTTTGGCCATGCTGCTCTAAGTTCCATCCAAGCAGCTCTGCTGCTGGGGGTCTCACAGCTCCTTTTGTGATGGGATGGCAGATTGTTTATTGCAGGAGGAGGGAATTTCCAGTGGTTGGGAGGTGGGAGGCCCTGCTTATGATGAGGTCTCCTCTTTTCGTTCGCTCCATGTTTGTAACAAATTCACTTTCCTTGAATTTCCATCATGTGAAACTTGTGTATTTTGCTCTGTCATTTCTTTTATCAGCTGCTCAGTTGGTGATTATTACATTGTATTTTTCATGCTGGGTCCCTTCATTTTTCTCTAGTCTGTTATTATGTGATGTGGCCTTGGCAAGAAACACATTCCCATTCTTCCAAACCAAAAAAAAAAAAAAAAAATCCCAAACCAAAAAAAAAAAAACACCACAACAATTTCAGACCCTGAAAATTANAAGCCCTGCATACAGTTCAGATCCTGATAATTAAGAAAACTATGAACTTCTATGTGAAAAAGATAATTAACACATTTGAACCTGCTGCAAGCAATAATCATTTCCATGGAATGCAGGTAGTGTCAGTCCCCAGGCTCTGGGCAGTGTTGGATTCCTTTGGGTACTACAGCACCCACCTCATCCAGGGAGTTGCTGCAGCAACACTTCTTGTGCCCCCTTTGACACAAAATAGTTGGAGTTTTGGAGGCTTCTGAGAATCAAAAGTTTTCTTCAATTTATCCAGAATGCAACTTTTCCTCTCAAATATCCATTTCCCTGGAGTTGGACTAGATGACCTCCAGAGACCCCTTCAACACTAATGATTCTGTGATTGCTTAACTCTCTCCAGGATAAGTCTGAAAATGCACTCAGAACCAGCTGCTGATGGTGCACAGTCTTTCTTCCTTTGTTCTTCCAAAGAGGAGTTCTTTCAGCCCAATCATCACTACCTTAAATGTGAACATTAGCATATCTATATTTTAAGCAGAAATACTTTACAGGCAAACAGGCAGGGCTTTAAAAAGACTTCAGAATATTTCCAAAAATACCTGCCTTGCTTTCTTTCTCAGCCTTGTCTTATATATCATTCTCTATATGAGTTAACCTACTTTTTTTGCTAAGCTCTTATTTTTGTTCTGTTGCTTTCCATTTCTGGTAGTATAACTTCTGTGTATTCTCTTGGGGAAAACTGCAGGTTACACTTTAACTTGCACTGTGGTAGCAGTGCTTTGTGATTTACATTACAGTGGCATTCCAAAGATATTTCACAAAATTCAGACTTTTCCTACTGAAGGGGTATTGGTAGGCCATGTGCAAACATTACTGGGATTGTTTATTTTTCCATTACTAGATAAGAAGGTGCAAGGACAAATAAAATACAAACTGAGAAGAATCCCTATTCCGGATTCTTTGGATTCCTGCCTCCCCACCCAGATTTTTTGAGAGCACTGCAGGCTGCTGAGATGCATGTTGGTTATCTGCTGCATAGCCCTACCCAAGATCTAACAATTACTGATTAGTTCTGTCTCACTTTTACTGTCCCTTTACTGGGCTGTATTGCTGTTCTTACAAACATGTTTACCAGGTTAAAATACTTCAAATTTTTCACAGTGGCTTCTTGAATTAGTAACTAGGAATAAAAGTACCATTTGGTAACAAGTAGTGATACCTTGTTTTCTCCTATCAGTGCAGCTGTAAACCACTCAGAGGGATTGAATCTATCCCAAAATCCCTGTTTTCAGGTAAAGCACTGCTGCAAATGGAACTAAGACAACTTTCTCTTGTTGGTACCAACTTCCTCTTTCAGTTTTGTTGCTTAAAGCAGTTTCAGGTACCTCACAGTCTAAACATGTATTGTTCCATGCAGGAGGAGAAGTGCATCAGCAGTTCTGACTGACAGACATTTCAGACTTCTTGAGCACCATCTCTGCTGTCCCCTCCTGTAACAATTTCAGATACGTGCACTGGCAGTCAAATCAGGATATTTGATTTTCAGCACAGAACTGTTTGCTTTCAACATCCATATAAAGCTTACTGAGGAGGATACACACACCCACAGGTTTAAAGATGCAATACTGTGAGAAATAAACAGGTATTACTCCAGTAATGCTCACTGCAACAGTTTGGGGTGTATTTTGTTATATCAGTGGTGTGGTTTCAGTGTATTTAAGTTTAGGGCTTTAAGTAAGTGAATTTACAGGTATTAAACGGATCAAAATGTATGAGTTTGCCTTGTTAATGCAAAAGACATTTCTTCTGCAGCTAAAGAAAGATGGCACCAAGCTCATTGAAGGAAAAATAGTCCTTGCCTGACTATGACTCTGTGTTACTGATTTTCAAGAGTTTAGCTGATAATATCCATTAAGCTTGATGATGGTGATGGATACAAAAATTAGCCTTGAATATCTGAGTGGTAGTGACATACTTGAGCCTTGCATCAGTCAGTATTCAGTTAATTATCTAAGTATCAGTGCAAAAAGAGCAGGCTCCAGCTGGCTGTAATTAGGGCTGGATTGTTCCATGCCTTCAAGACAATTTTTACATTCATGGGATCTGCAGCTTTCTGTTGTCCTCATTTCCTGCAACATAAAAGCACTTGTGTGTCAAAGAATGAAAGGGGGCAGAGAATGAGAGAGACTGTGAGGATAAATCTCATTAACATCCCTGACAGTCTGGCTGAGAAATAGGCATTGCAAGATCTAAATAAATTTTTTAAAAAATAAAAAGGGAAAACAACCCCCAGGAGCCATAGACAGAAAGTGTTATTTCAGTTGACTGCAAGACAAGGTGGATCTTTAGAAAGCACAGTGGGTTCTATAAAAGCTGAAATCTGCTCTGTAAATTTTGGCCTTAATGAGAGACCACCAGCCTGTGCAGGAAGAAAGCTGGATGGCAAATCAGGAGTGTGTGTGACAGAGCAGTCGATGAGGAGCTGTGGGATACAGCCCTGCAAGTGCCACAGATCACAGCCTGCCTGTGGAATTCAGGCTCTGGGGTTGCCCTTGTGCTGCTGAGTTACCAGCACTGTGCTGGCACTGGCTCCAGGGATGTCCTGGCTTGGGGAGACACTCCTCAGCTCCCTTCAGCTCTCAGAGCATCATGACCTGGGCAGCCTCTTGTTACCAGCCTCTATTTCAACTCATGAGCAACACTGGCAGGTTGTCAAATTATTCCTCTATTTGGGGAAGAAACAGCTTTTTTTGTAGTTTGCCTGTAAAAGTGCATGTTGGTATTTCAGGGGGATCCAGTGTGGAAGGTCTGTGCCCCACCTGGGGAGGTGGAAAAGGGCAGTCAAGTGTGAGCCCAAGAACTTCAGAACAGGATGTGTTTAGTCCATGGTGCTGCACAAAACCTGCTGCTCTTCACCTGCTGGAACCTCCCCTGGCCCTTCCTGGCGAGGGGAGGGAGAACAGAGGCCCAGCAGCCTCCCTGCTGCTCATGGCCTGGCAACCTTGTTCCTCTGGCTGAGTGTTGGTGCTCACTGCTGCTCTTCCTCAGCTCCCTGAACTGACAGAAAATCGACCCTTCCTCTGCACCCCCAGGTGCATTTGCCGCAGTTTGAAAGCTGGGGCTGTTCAGAGGTGTCAGGAGAAGTGGTGAGGGTACATAAAGGTGAGCATGGCCATCTAATTTAGCTTACAAATGTCTTATAAGCATAAAGCCTAAAGGAAGTTAACAAAACCAGTAGTTGATAGGGAAAGATGTACAGTTAAATTCCTTCTTTATTTAATGCAAATTGAATACTGTCAAAAGCAGTAATAGCTGCATGTGTGTTTCTGTTCAGGTTGGCTCTGTTCAGACAGGCATCCCCAGCAGTGGCTGTGCAAATACCTGACCTGCATTTGGCAAATGCTTTTGCCATGTGGTTGTACAACTGCAAGTACTGAGCTGTGTCTGAGCCATCATCCTGCAGTGCCCTGGCACTGGGTGGACACAGACAATCTGTGTGTCAGGGCACCTCAGCGGGGCTAGGCTGAAGGGTGGAATATGCAACCAAGAAAATAGTTTTATTTTGTGTGCTGAAATAAACTTTGTAAATTTTCTTTTGTGCACTTGATTACTAATAAAGAATTAATGTTTTGCTACTTCGACAAGAATGCTTTACTTACTGACCTGCGTCTGTGAAAGTTTATAGAATTTAGAATCACAGATTCTGTTTATTGAGTGAAACAAAGTCTCTCAATCCTCAGTATCTCTCTAATTTCATTGAAACTTTCCAATGACAGCTATGCAAACCCAGCTGGACAGATAGGGAACTCATACACCCAGTGTGAATGTAGAGACCTGCTTCAGCTCTGGCCATACAGCAGTGTCCCTCAGCCATGGTTTGATGTTGGTTATTCACCCTAGTGACACAAGCTATTGTTTCATTTTGTTATTGCAAGTTATGGAGTTGTCCAGCTGTGAGCAAGGGCAATTGCTGACCTGTTCTCCCCCATTACAGAACCAGAGAATTGTTAAAGTTCAGAAAGACTCTTATGGTCATTGTGTCCAACCACTGCCCCAGCACTGCCAGCTCCACCACTGACCCGTGTCCCCAAGTGCCACATCCACACGGCTTTTCAATCCCCCTAGGGATGGTGACTCTGCCACTGCCCTGGGCAGCCTCTGCCAGAGCTGGACAACCTTTTCAGGGAAGAAATTTTCCCTAATATCCAACCTAAACCTCCCCTGCACTCCATGTCTTTCTTGTTGTGAGGGGCCCAAAATTGATCCCAGGATTTGTGGTGTGGCATCAGCAGTGCCCAGCCCAGACAGATGGTCCCTGCCCTGGTCCTGCTGCCACACCACTGCTGGTACAGCCCAGCTGCCATCACCAGGGCACACCTGGGCTCGTGTTCAGCTGCTGCCCAGGTCCTTTTCTGGTGGGGAGCTTTCCAATCCCTCTGCCCCAGCCTGTTGCACTGCGGGGAGTTGTGAGCCAAGGACAGGACCCAGCTCTTCACCCTGTTGGACCTCATACAGTTGGTCTTGGCACATGGATCTGGCCTGTCCTGGTCCCTCTGCAGAGCCCTCCTGCCCTCCAGATGAACACTCTCACCCCACTTAGTGTTGTTTGCACCTGGCTGAGGGTGCCCTCCATCCCCTCAGGCCAACCCTTCTTCCTTAGGCACTTAGTAGCCAAAGGAAAGGGAGGCACAGGGGAAGTGCCTAAAGCCCTTTCTTCCCCAGAGAAGTTGCCTTTCCTCAGTTTTGATTTCCAGCATGGGTCTTTGCTGCAGGGCCCCATAAGCACCAGTGCTGGCAGCACAGCTGTGCAGTGGCTCTGAGGTTAAACAAATGAGCAGTGGGACTGTGACAGATTCCACTGTGTTTGCAGGACACACAGCCACAGTCTCCATTTTGCATGTCTATATTTCAGTGGTTTCCAGGAAATCCAAAGATATGTTTTCCAGGAAATTAAGAGAATTCACGTATGATGACAAAATGTTAAAGGTACAACTTGCAACAAAATCCAGGAGCTCTTCAGAAGCTCCTCCACTCTGTTTTGTAGTTCATGGGGTGATTCATCCCAGGGACCCTGCCTTCCCAATGCCTCACCTCACACAGAAGTTTAAGCCTATGTCTGTGTTGCAACTTCAGCATAAGGGCTAATGGTTCCTAATTGTTGAGTAGCACATTGAGTGCAGTAAGTGCTGACCTCTCTCTGCAGCACTGTGCCACAGAAGGAATGGCTTTCGTGTTGAAACCCAATTGGAGTAGCTGTAATGCTTCATGCATCATTTTAATGGCACTCTCAAAAAGCCTGGTATCTTGGTATGTCATTATCTCAGACTCTGCAGTTGTTGTTTCTTATTTAAATGTCCTATCTCACTTGAGATTTAATGTAATTAGAACCAGCCTGTGGAAAAATCTTTTTCTATTATGTCTTAGCTATTGTTCCAGTCAAGATGGTAAAGCAAATCAAACAGGATATAATGAAAATGATAAAACCATTTGCAAGAGGCCGTTTTCCTGAGGGAAGCAAAAGGCAGCACCACTTTTCATTTTGCTTTGTAATTCTAAACATGGCATGGGCCTGGAGTGACTCTGTGGAGAGTTGTCCAATACACCTGAGAGCAGAGGCAGGTACAGCTGGCAGGAATCTGCCTTGGCTGATCCAACAGGGAACCAGAGGCACCACAGCAATAATCTTCCACTGTTATTGCTGCTGTCCCAGCCTGTTCAGCCAGCACTGGGTCTGCTTGCCAGCCAAGGTATGTGTGAAGGAGCTGGGCTTGCAGTAATAAACATCTTAGATTGTTACTTTCTCCTCGAGCTCCAGCATCCTGGATGGGGAGGTACATCCAGAGTGTGGTGTCTGCAAAGGCACTGGTCCCACAGCCTCAGTGTCACACATGTCTCCAGCAAGAACTGGTGTTCCTGGTTTGGAAGGACAGGGAAAAGTGTCCAAGGCTTCCCTGGTCTGGCTTGGAGGCCACATCACAGCAGGAGCCCTCACTGCTGACTCTGCTGGGTGATTTCTGAGCAGTTCAGGTGTTATTACTCCACATCTCTTTGCTTTCCATTAGGTTTATAATTTGATGTCAAAGCTGTTTTGCAATATCTTTTCTCTTTTGTGCACAAGCCACTTGTGAACAGGCTTTTGTGTTGTCAGCATGTGTTACAGGAATCTATACTAATTCTCAGCAGTATTGATAAACTTTAGGTCTGAGGGGTTTGATCAAGGGCTGCGTGCCATGGGCAGAGCTCACCAGCAGTGCTTGCACGGGATGCTGACAGGGCTCAGCATTGCTATTTTAGTTATTGTTCAGTTATTGTATTAGTTATATTAGTTATTATTATGTTATATTAATTATATATTATATTAGTTCTGCTGGCAGCTGTGAGGGGATGGATCGAGTGTCCAGGGGCACAGAGTCTCTCCAGCCCTGTTTGGCTGCTGCTCTGCTTCTGAGTTTACCTGGGACAAAGGGCTTTGGGGTGCACAGTGCAGCCAGCTGAATCTGTCTTCACACAAATGTCAGAAGCAACAGATCAGGCTTGTGTTTCAAAAGCCAGTGATGTAAAAATTCAAAGGATCAAAATGCAAGTAATTCAAATAATGAGAGAAATGATGAGGTTAATACCTGCAAACTATTGTGTAACTTCAGATGTAATGAAAAAATAATCTACCTGAAAAATACTCTTTCCTTGTAGGTTTCTGGGTTTGGTTCTGACTAATTCATAGATCACCTGCGCACAAGTTTGCCTCTGATGTTACCTTGATCTCTTTGGAATTGAAGACACAGTAGTTTCTTCCTCTCTCCTTCTCCCTGTTCCTTTCTTGTAAAGAAATGATTAAATACTCAGAGTACAAATGCTGCACATGAATATTTATAAGAACTTTTATAACATTTAGCGAGGCAATGCTTCATGGCTGTCTCTTTCTGAATGCACATAAGAAAGTGCCATAATTTCTTCGAAGCTGCACTGAGTCCTTATTTGCTACTGGGTTGGCAGGAGCTGGAGGCTCCTCGGGGCTGCAGTCATTGATGATGACAAAACAGAGAGATCATTGGGGTGTTTCCTACTTCTCTGTTAAAGCACTTGGCTTGTGTTTAATATCTCATAAGAACACGTTTTTCATGCATCATTTACATTTAAGTTGCAGAAATCTTGTTACTGGCATTGGATAAATACCTGATTCCTGTGTTGATACTTTGGTCTCGGAAGAAACAGAAGAGTTAAATGTCTTCTGCTTGGAATAGTGACACTGTGGGACAATTGAGTGGCCCTGGAGCACACTCTGCACAGCACTTGGAGGGTCCTCTTGTTAATGCAGAAGTGTTTTAGCCTCCACTTCTCTGCATATTGTCTCTCTGGAGCAGGGCATCCTGTGCATACCTAATTGCCTGTGTAATGCCTCAAGAGTGTTGTCACACACCCACTTCTAAAAAGCAAATGGAAACTAGTAGCTCTTAATAGCAGATTTATCCCCTTGACATCCTGAAAGAATTTAGATCAGATTAAGCACAAGAGGAGAATGAAGAAAGGCTTTAGGAATAAGCAAAAGGGAGAGGGGGGTTAGAGTTCTGATTTGTTAAAGCTGAAGATAATTTTAGAACTGGGTTTGGACATTCCCTGCTCATAATCCTATTTTAACCTCTCCCCTTTTCCCTTATAAAATTATTGCCATAACTTGCATGTTCTCATGTCCACAAGGTTACTATATGAATGGAAGACTTGCAGTGTTTTTTAAAAGCTGGAGTGCATTATGTGGATTGGAAGTTACCTGTTGGAACCTGGCACACCATGTGTGGGTCTGTGTGATGTGGTGGTGCTGGGGTTGTTCAGCCTGGAGAAAAGGAGACTCAGAGGTGACCTTATCACTCTCTATAACTTCCTGAAGGGTGATTGTAGTCAGGTGGGGTTGGTCTCTTTCTCCAGGCAGCAACTGCCAGAACGAGAGGACACAGCCTCAGGCTGCACCAAGGGAAATATAGGTTGGATATAAGGAAAAAGTTTTTTACAGAAAGGGTGATAAAGAACTGGAATGATCTGTCTGGAGAGGTGGAGTCACCATCCCTGGATGTGTTTAAAACAAGACTGGATGTGGCACTCAGTTTAGTTGAGATGTTGGGGCTGGGTTGGACTCCATGATCTTAAAGGTCTCTTCCAAGCTGGTGATTCTGTGAAATGCCCCCAGTGCTGGGGCTGGTCCCACAGACCCTGTCGAGGGCAGAGTGGGAATCATCCCCAGAGGCAGGGCTGTGGGCAGAGCCCTGTGATCTCCCGTGGATCTGCTCCAGCAGGGTCTGGCTGGGTGATGCACATCCTCCCCAGCAGGTTCTGACAGGCTGCTTTCTATGGCTTGGGCTTTAAACTATCCTGAGTTTAGCATCTTTCTCTGGATAAGTTGGCTAAATTAGTTCTTCCTGGAATTCATTAATAGTCTAATATTTCTCTTTTGTAATCATATTTTCTCTGTTTTAAGTCCCCTTTTATCTGGTCACACTTAAGCTTATTGCCTGTGATGTGTATGTCTTTTGTAGATCTCAGTCTGAAGATCTCAGAATATCCCAGCGGATCTAATACTTGTGATTTCTTCCCTTTTGTGTCTGTGTGTTTATAAATATGTGTAATTTATACTTCTCTGCTACAGCAGTATGCAAACTATAGAGATGTATTTTTAAAGAAGGCACCATTTATGTGACTTTAACCCCTGAAATACTACTGTACTTAATTTTCAAATAGTGATTTTCATCTCCTTCCCAGATGTTTTGGGCACAGTAATTATTAGAATTGTTTTCATAATTAGCAAAGGACAATTGAAGGAGGCTATCAACAGTTTAGTTTACATTTCAACTAAAGCTGTACACTTGTGGCATTACATATATCACTAAATATTACCATAATAATATTGAAAGACAATAATGCTCTCAGTTATGCTTTACTTGTGCAAAACTTTTGAACCTGATGCATGACCTCTGAGCATGTCAGAATCAGAACTTGGCTACCTCTGTAAGAAGAGTATGTACTCACCTGAGAACTCTTGAAGTGTGTTTAGCAGCAGGCATAATGCAGGATCTTGGGAAAATGCTCCCGTGTTTGCATCTACAAGGAAACAGAGGTATTGTCAACATTAGCGTGGAGCAGCTCATCAAATCCACCCAAACAGATTAAAAAACCTGTAGTCCTTGGATAATAATATCTACAAGAGTTTTCAAATCACATTTTTCATAGGGAAGATTGAAATTGGACTTCAAAAAAAAAAGTTAGTATGACAACTTTTCCTAATTTATTTCTTTGCACTGAATTTTTAGTACAGATGAAGTGTGCACCAGGGAATGCACAGGCATAGCAAGTGGTAAAATTCCAGGCACCTTTAGAGACTTCCATTTGTCTCTGGTTCCTGGCACATTAAAGGTTTGTGGAGATTTGAGGCAGAATTTATTTTATTACTTCTACAGAGCCTCAAACTGAAATCTTCCATCATACCCTATGAGACAAACGCCTCGACTCAAGTAGGGAACTTGCTGTTAGAGGTTGGTATCTTCCTGCAAACCAGTGACTGCAGACACCCCAGTGCTGCCAGGGAGGCAGCGTGAGGGAGCTGCCTGTTCCTCCTTGAGCTCAGGCATTAATGATGCTGCTGCCTTACTTCAGCAGGCAGCCAGCTCATTATCTCTGGGAAGTCTCCTCTGCCCTTTTCCTTTCCAGTTCTTTCTCCCAAGTTTAGCAAGTAATTAAAAGAGTACAGTGGCTGAGGAGTGAAAACGGAATTTTTCCAAATGCTGTTCCTTGTGAAATGTAATACATCGCCCACACATCCCAGGGCAGTGATTGAAGATCTCGTCACATTTGTCTTACTTGAGATTTAAGCAAAATCATCTGCTGTGCATTTCAGTCTATCCATGTGCATTACAATCCATCCAGGCTCCCTGAAAAGAAAAATGGGAAAATAAGACATGGTTAATGTAGCGGTCTTTATGTGGAGAGAACAGATTTAACACAGGACGTTAGAGATAGAGGCTCCAGTCTATCTCCTGACTACAAAGCTAATTAGCATGATGGGCCCATCCTTTTGTAAAGGTTTATCTCAGCCTTGGAGGAGCTCTGGGCTGGAGCAGCAGTGCAGGGAGCTGGGGCTGCCTGGCTGTGGCACTGGCTGGGGCTGGGCTCCTGTGTCCTGGCAGGGGAGGGCAGGGAAGGGAAGGGGCTCCCCTTGGAACCCACCCAAACCCTGATTTGGCACAGCCATGGGTGAACAGGGGTTGTGCAGAGCTGCTCCTTACAACCACTGTCTCTCCACTTTACTCTTCCTGTTCCTGCAGTACCATATGGAAGTAAGGAAATTACTTTGCTCTCTAAGGAAAGAAAGGAGAAACAAGTATTTTTATGTAGCAAATTTTTTTGTATGAAGATGTATTTTGAAGACCTGCACAGCACAGAGCAAATCTGCTTCAGTTTCTCAGCTCTGCTGTATGAAGAGGCCAATCCTACACCTGTATCCAGGCAGCTGATAAATCTCCTATTATTGAACTTCATCATTTTTGATTGGTTTTTTTACATACAACATTCTGGCATCCAAACAAGTCTTCTGCCTTTATTGAGTTTGACATACTGCAATTTCTCTCAAAATTAAGGCTTTGGGATCCCTGTTCACATAACAGGTTGCAACAAAAGGCTTTATAAACCAGCTGACTTTAAAAGCTGAGTGATTGTCAGATGAGAAATGATTTGTACTTGAAACAGTCATAGAAGGTGAAGTTAGTAGTGACTCATTTTCTGGTTATGCCAAAAAATATTTCTGCAAATCACTGAAATCCAAAAAATTTGGCATTTAATCTTTATTCAGATTACTGAGACTGTTTTTTCTGTCGAATAACTGCTGGATACTATTGCAAACAAAAGGCTTGCTTTTTAAAACAGCTTTAAAATAAAACACAAATTCATTGTATTGAAAAACTATGTTTCCTGTCTTACTTGTGCCTCTATATTTTGTCTTTGCAGATGCTGGATTTTAGTGAGGTATAAATAGATAACTTGGTTAACAAGTATACAAAAGGCTAAATTAACTTTAAAATCTAGTATGCTTTAATTTCATTTTTCTATGTTGTTACCAAGAAACCAAAATGGTGAAAATGCAGTGGATGTTCTGTGGGTTAGGCCTGGCTGTAGGTGGCAGGTCTGAAACTGGTTGTAGGTAGGAGGCTGTTACTGAGCAGGATGCTCTGTATTAATCTTTGTCCTAAAATTAGTCAGGGCTTTTTATGAGCAGTCTGAAAGAAAATGTAAATAGGGAGAGCTGGAGATTTGAAATATGTGAGATATGCAGAGATATAGCACTGGCTATACAGGAAAAAAAAAATGGAGGAAATGCATTTTATTTATTATGTACAGCTGTAAACCGGGAATAAAAGATTTTAGGCCAGGCTTGCCTGATTGCACTGAGAGAAGTGAAGCTGCTCCAAAGCTTGTGGAAGGCATGAGCACATCACTGTGATGAGTTCTGGCCAACAGTCTGGACTGCAGAGGGCAGTGCCCGGACTCCAGGTGTGCAGGGATCTGTTTCAGGAGTGGAAGGGTTTGTTCTGTTCTGTTTGTCCCTGGGCTGCAGAAACACTGCATTGTCTTTGGAGAGCCACAGCCCAAGGGTGCTGCTAACAGTTCACAAAAGCCACTGGTGGTTAAAGGCTTGAGCAACCTTGGTGCCAGAGAAGGCTAGAGAGCTCCATTTATTCCTATTTTTATTTGAAAATAGCAAAGTGGAACCAGAAGTGTTTCTGAAGTATGGGGGCAAAAGTGATGAGTAAGGCAGCTTGATGGCTGTCACGGTTACCATGGCAACCCCCTGGCCACCGGCTGGGATCCCATCCCTGTTTATGTAACCATCACAGAACATATGCCACCACCACTAATTAAGCCAAGGTTGAGCCCAGAACGTTCAAATCTGCCATACCTCCTTTTTCTCTGTCTAAATGGCAAGGTTAAGCACTACAGAGGGTGTGGAGCCTCCTCTGTGACCATCCTGGGGACACCTGGCATGAACTTCCCCTCCTTGTGCAAAACATGGTGAAGCAGCAGCAAGGAACCCTCAGCTGCATTCCTGAGCCATTTCCTCCTGCAGTGGAACATGGTGATGTCTCCTGACCAGTCCATGGGGACTGAGCCCAGGAGCTCAGCAGGGAGCAGTGGGCACAGTTCTGCTGCTGCTGTACAGCTTGATGCTGCTGCTGTGGCTGTTGTCTGGGACTGGTTCTTGTTATAAACAAGTTACTTCCAAATACCTCAATATTGCACATGGCAGGAATAAGCCTCCCTCAAGACCCTCCAAGAGAGCAGGTAATAGCAGCCTTTCCCCTTTCACTTGGAATGGCAGTGACAAAAGGTAATTGCCCTGGGCTTGGTGTGGCTCCTGGTGTGGGCTCATAGCAGCCCTGTTTGCTAATAAAGTATTCTGTCATAAAAACCTCGTTTGAAAGCCAAGGAATTCAGATGAGTGTGGTTCTTTTACCTTCAGACCCCTGTGGACAGGTATTGAGTCATCTCAGCAGTACAAGAATAGAAAATTCACACTGTGTTTTTGCTGGCTACAAAAAGCTTTGCATTCTCAGGATTCTGTCAAGCACAAGTAGCAAAATTTATGTTTGGCAATCAGCTCCTTTAGGAAAACATTTCTATCGGTAAAGAAGAACTAAAGAAAGAGAATTGAATGTTGGTGGTGATTTTCTTTCTCTTTCCTTTGCTAGAGCTCGTTTGCTGTGCTTCAGCTTTGTTGTTTCCTGCTGTGTCCTGATCCAGCTGTGAGTGCTGGCTGAGCTGCCAGCTCGGCATTCCCAGGTATGATCAGCAGCCTGTTCATTAATTCCGGGTGTGGGCCAGCCTGGCTGGGCAGGGGCAGCAGGAGCAGCTGCAGGGCTGTGCCAGGCTGGGCTCCAGCCCTGGGGCTCTGGGATAAGTGCAGCCACCTCTGGATTTTAGGGGGCAGGATACAGCTGGCTGCTCCTGCTGCCCCAGAGCAGATGGGCAGTGAGGGCAGGGTGTTCCTGCCTGGATCAGCCTGCTCAGGAGCAGCAAGGGATTCCTGCTTCCCCTTTGCTCCTCTTACAGCACTGGCTAAAACTTGTACTGGTTTACACACTTGATAGGTTTAAACATCTGTCTGTGAAAACACAGGGTATTTCTTCTCTCATGGAGTAAATTCAGCAAATTTCCCAGCTGCAAAAAACAGTCATTGACTGTAAAGATAAAAACTAACACAGGATTTCTGTTGCATTTCCTTTCTTATTCTGTCCTTGATTATATTTAATGATGCCCTCACTGTGTAGTTTTCCATGTGTGGATTATTTTAAAGTATGGAATCAGATTTTGGGAACTAAAATAAATTACTGAGGTTTTGTTGGGTTTTTTTTCCTGCCCCACCTCTTGTCTCTTTTGGTGGCCTAAAAAGCTGATTACTGACTGTGAGATGCCCTAGGTTTGGGTGTCAGTCCTTTTCTGTGCCATTGAAGGGAAAGGGCTGCACACAAGAGCCCCCACGATGCCCCTGGAACACTGGGGTGTTGTGGCCTGGCAGGAGCAACACTTAATCATCAGAAAAAGGAAAAAATCAATGCTTACTATGTATGCTAAAAGCATCCAGGGCCAGTACCTCCTAATTCCTTTTCTGAATTTCATCTATGCTGGTGCTTTTTATCCCTAATAACATTCTTATCAGTGCTGGCCTGCTATTTTATGGGGATGGATTTTAGGCAAAGCATAAGTAGAATAAGCAAAGAAATTATCTGTTGTAAACTTCAACACTAGTAAACATTAATATCTTTAACCTTTTGACTCGTAGCTCATCACTCATTTCATTGCTCTGGCTTACGACTGCAGATTAAAATTTCTTACATTCATCTTGCCTGGTGAAGTAGCTTATTGGGATGAATAAATGACACCCTAGTTAGAAGAGTAGCCTGAGTGAGAGTAAGCTGCTGGAACCAGCTTTGATGGTCAAAAAATTACCTGTAGCTAGTTTCTCAAGATTATCAAAGAGGCCTTCAAATTAGAATGTCTGTCTTTGATCATAGATGTGAGGAATGAGGCAAAATGAGTGCACCAAGCAGATGGCAGTGGGAGGAGATGGTTGCTGTGGAATGGGAAACTGGAGGAGTTTTTACTCAGATTCAGGCCCTTTCCAGGCATTGCTCTACCACATAGTGAATGAGACAGCAGTATAGGGCTTATTTTTATTTATATTTTCCACCATAAACTAGTAATGTATGCATTTTCAAAAGTTAAATTGATTGGGTTATTTTTAGAGAAAAATCCCTCTTCTATCATTCCTCTGTAACCTTACCCTGATTTTTTTATCCTGTAGTGTGACAAGCTTCAAACAGTACTAATCTTCAGTAATCTCTTTCCACCTGACTTCCTTACCTTGCTGATTAGCACTGCCTGACCTGGGCATTGCTGTGGGTTTGTGCAGATCCCTGCAGGACCTGTTGGTCCAGGTACGGGACAGCCTGAGGCCCCAGCTGCCCAATATCAAACATGAAGCCACCAAAGGTAGAAATGAAGACAAGGGAGGGTCCAGGACTGACATGCAAGTCTGGGACAAGAGAGACAAAGTGTGGGAGAAAGGGAGAAAGGCCTGCCCTTAGCAGTGGGAGATGATGGGATATCAGTGTTCCTGCACCATGGGGTTATTTTGTGTATCAAACTAAAACCACTGGAAGTCAAGAGCAGGATGTGGGAAGAGAAGGAGCAGTCAGGCCCAGCCTCACCCTGCCCAGACTTCTCCAAAGGACAGCACAGGAACCATCTGGTAATGAGCAAATCCTGTTCTCCACTGAAATGGGTAGTGCTGGTTTTAAGCACTGAAATTGGGAGCTTTGGGAGCACCTCATACAACTGTCAGTGGCTCATCCCATGTATAAATGTCTGGTTGCTCCTCTGAATCCATTGACCCCTTGATCTCAGTGCCAGCTTGCTTCAGGAAGCGTTTTATGTGGAATAATTTTCTTTTTGGAGATGTAAATATGCTGCACTGGGTTTATTGCTTTTTTCTTTAGATAGACACTAAATGGGAGCACCCAGTCTGTCTTCCTTATGTGACGGATCATTTAATATACTATTATATTATTTTATTTGTCTCAATTCTGAACTAAACTATCCTAATCTTTTTGTTTCACTGAAGGCATGAAAAGCTTTCCATATTAAAATATTTTTGTGGCTGTTTTATGCAGCATTTCTTCCTGAGATGTCATAAATAGAACTGAGCAGAATACTCAGTAAATCATGTCATTGATTTTCTCACACAGAAAGCATGTAATCTGCTGGTTGCCTGCCGTTTGCTGTGACACCATTTGCATGCCCTGCCATTAGGAACTGGAGAGAACTTCTTACAAGCTTAAAATAAAATTGTGCCATTTCTCTTTTGCCCATTGGTTCATTGTTTGGTAGGAAGAGCAGGTTTCCTTTCCAGAAGTCATGATACAGAGCACCTCCCTTCACCCTGTGCTGTACTGATGCCTGGTTCTGATAAGGGACTGTAATTTGGCATAGTTCAGCCACCTGGTTCCTGAATTTCTCCACAATTCTTGGCTCTACACAGTCCAGCCCTGCTGTGCTGTTGTTTGTAATTTATCGGTTATTTTTAATACCTCATTTCTTTTAATAATGGCTCATAGTGGTTTATTTTTAAACTTAATCCTGCCAAGTCTTTATTTAATGACTCCTAAGGCTCCCAGGGGGGACTAAGACCACTGGAGGGTGTCCCCTGTGCTGTAGCCTCAGTCTTGGAGCTGATCTTACCCTGTCTGTGAGCCAGCCCCTCTCTCCTGAGTTACCTGCCCTGACACCTCCCTGTGTCTGGTTACTTTTTAGTCAGTCCTTCCCCATCCTTTCCAATGCTATTTTGGATTTTGCTATCCACAAGTGATTTGCTAAATTGAAATGGGGTTTTTAGTGGGGGGCTTTGGGGGTTGGCACTTACGGGTTTTGCTGCATCAGATGTTCAGCACTCAGATCCTTGGAGCCAAGACCTGCAGGGAGTGCGAGGGAGAGAGGTTTCAGCAAACAGAAGTTGCAGAATTTCTGGACCCCACAATCCAGTGATGATCCACCCTGTTTTCCTTCTCAGGCTGTGCTCAGCAGAAAGATAACCACAACTGTTCCCGGGTTTCTGACTACAAAAGCACTATAATGGTTCTCAGGTATTGCTTTTTTCTGTTGTTGTGAGCGCATTCTGGAGAGGTTTGGTAAAGTTCATTCTTCTGCACGAGTGTTTACATGTGCTTAAACAAAAGGAAAAAGATCAAAGGGCAGAATTTCAAGTGAGCCCAGGAAGGGTAAATCAAAGATAATTAGATTGGTCAAGATATAGTCATACAGGTGCACTTTTCATATGCTGTGCAGGGCTTAATTCTCACCGTTTTCCTTAAATAGAGTTGGGAGAAACTGAAATGCACTGGAATTGAGGATAACTTTTTGAAATTATAATTACTGTGCTTTTTTTCCTGTCAGCTGATATGCTGACCCATAATTTGCTGCTAGATCCTAGAATGTTGTACAGCCATTTTCAGAAAGCAAACTCTTGGATTATGCTTTTTTTGACTTAGAAATGGGGTAACTGAGAGGTGTTTTAAAAACTTTTACTTTTAGTCTTTTGTGAAGGGTGAGACAATACACGTCTTATAATTTACACTATCACAATTAGAAGTTAACTATTTTTTATTACAATGTATTACAAGTGGTTTTTGGCCTATCAGCTTTTTTTACATACAGATGCATACTATGTGAGCCTTCTATTAGGCTTTAAAAATTCTCTACAAATCTGTTTCCTACAGCAAGCAATTTATAGTTTGGCTTACCTCACTTTCTTAAATGTAGAAAATGAAAATCAATTTTCCATGTAAATAAAAAAGTATTCCTAAAGAATATACTGTGCAGCCTTGTCTGAGTGTTCATCATTATAAGCATTTATATATGTGTAAATGGACCAAATAAATTTAAAATTTTATTCACGCTAAATGATGATTTCTTTTTCCAAAAGGAAAAAAATCTCCAGTTAAGAATGTCAAGAATTCTTATTATTGGGGCTCATAAGAGTTCCTGTTCAAACACCTGCCTTGGCTGGCCTGTGGGGCCTCAGCACCAAAGGGCAGAGCTTGGCCTTATTTCAGCTCGGTGTGTTCCCACTGTGATGATGCAGAATCTGTTCAGATTACCTGGGCAGATCCCGAGGATGTTCCTTGCCTTTTCCTTGCTCTGTGGCATTATCTCTTTGAGTTAGGTAAATTGCAAAGAAATGCCTGTTTTCTTCTGAAGCATCACAGATTGTCTAGCCCTGGGCAGGTTTTTGCTCCAGTTCGTTGGTTAGTTCTGTTATGTTTTATCCTGGCAAGTTTTAGGGAGGAAAAAAACTCCCATATTTAGGTTTTCCTTCATTTACTTAGTATTATGAACTATTTATGTCATTTGAACTCTTTTTAAAGGAGAGAAAATACAGTGTGAGACATTAAAACAGGAAAAAGACCTCTATCTGCAGCAAGATAAAACTTGCTTTTTAACAAAAGTGGTGATGCCCAGCATTTATGGAAATGTCCATCTGTGCTCTCTGCCAGAGCCAGAGCTCTGCCTTGGTACTGCAGTGAGTTGGTATTTAGCAAACATCCTTCACTTTGGGAATAAACTTGTGCCAGTCCATAGTGCTTCTTGCCATTCTTCAGTTCCATGGATTCTCCTGGCATACCCTGAGTGAAGTGAGTGCTTGACACTCTCTGGGAGCATTTCCACAACCCACTGCCACCCAAGCAGGACCTGCATGAGTTTCAGTTTTTCAAACAGTCTCTTAAAATGTTTATGATTACGTTAAAATTTAAAAGAAACAGAAATCAAATCCTGGCAAAGAACAACCATCACTTTTTCCCTGCTACGTGAGACTTGCAGTATTGTTTATGATGATCAGTGACTGTCCAGATGCCTGTAAGTGCTTCAGACAAACCACAAAGCCGTGGTGGTTTTGTGGCCTTTGGGCACTCCCATATAGGAAGCCCAGGTTGAATTCCCACTGCTGATTTTTTCAGTCTGAGGACAGGCCTGGCAGTGGTGAGAGGTTTGTGGTTGTGCAGCAGCCCTGACTGGACTGGTGCCGAAGAAGGCTGATCAATGCAGTTTATTCTGCAGCATAGGAATTGCAGCCCCTTGTCAGGGACAGCAGCACTAAAGGTAAGTGGATTTTCCCTGGAGGAGGATGAAGCGAAGGAAACCTGTGCCAGGATGGGGTGAGCCCAGAGGAGACCAGAGGGTGCTGGTTACCAGCTCAGGAAAATCCCAGCCTTTCAGTGGGGGGAGATTTTTGCAGCACACAGCATGGCAAACACATGTCTAATAGGTGCATTCATTTTCATAGGCTCGTTCATTGAGCAGGCCTGATTAATTAGTGCGTGTCACCATCTGGTACTTACCGAGACTATTCATTTTTAAAAGGTTGAAATTGTAGGGAATGTTGCACACCAATTAAGTTCTTTTTAATTGGATTATTTTAGTATAAAGTATTACTGGAGAAGGCCTTCATTGTGATTCAGCTAGCATGTGTCCAAAGGAGACCTGCCAGCCTGAAATTACCTAGAAGAAAGGCAAAATGCCTGAAATGCATGTTGTATTACTATCTTCATGCACTCAGCAAAGATGATGTCAACAAATAAAAGAGGCACAGACACACTTCTGCATTGCTGTGCAAGCTTCCTGACACGAGGGTATCTCAGCTGTTTCCTGCTTCATCTTTGCACTGCAACTCCAAATCTGTCATCTTCTTCCTCTGACCTGAACACTGAAATATGCTTTTGCCTTCCTGACTGCTTGATACCAACTCAACAGGGCCAGGCTGAGCCCTCCTGTGCACAGCTGTGTACCTGCTGGAATGAAGAGCATTAGTCTCACATACACAAAGAATGATTTGGCCTTTAATGCTGATAAATTATCTGTGCTGACTCAACCATTCAGTGAATGAAGTCTCACGATCTGCTGTTGGGAGCAGAAGTTGTCTGTCTGTACTCGCTCCTGACACTGACTCATGGGGTGAATTTTAGTTCCTTAACGTCACTGCACTGCAGTGGTTCCTTGTATAAATTGCGAATAGTTCTGTTTATCAACTTACATAAAAGGCTTTGAGATACAGGGTGAAATGCAGACTGTTGGTGTTACGTACTTGCTAGTAATACTTTACAAGTCTGATGCTGTTTTGTAAGTAACATCTTGTCATTTTCTTGATTTTGCGTGGATTGAGCGTCTTCAAATAAGTTTTGTCATCTGAACTACTAATTTCAGAAGAGCCAGGAGCTCTGCAGGATTCACATTCCTGTTCCTTAGCAAGTACATGAAGTGCCAGTGAAAGCAGGGAAGTTAGGGAAGAAAAGACACTTGGTCACTTGCAGCTGGGAAGATCTGAGGTGTGACTGCCTGGATCTCTCGTTGCCCTGCTTTGTTTTGGAGATTATGTAGGAATTCAGCAATGAACAAAGTCAGGGTGATTTTTTTCCTGTATTTGTGTGCATGTTCAGGCCCTTCGGTGGCCTCTGCTGCCCCCTGCCAAGCTGCAGCTGCTGGTGACAACCATGGGAGCAACAGGGAGAAAGATTTAATTTCTCTTATCACTCCTAATCACTCTCACCATAATTACCACACATAATAGGGAATCTGTAGTTGAAGAAGTAATTCTTTTTAAAGGAGAGGACAGCAGCAGAAAGATTGCTTTTAGTTGTTCAGCAAGGAAGAACTGACAAATTTTTTTTGGAATGCAAATGCTTGCTTCGACATATAAAGGTCACTGTGGATTTAATTTGAAATAGCGTAGGAGTGCTTCTAATTTCAAAGTACAAAAGTAGCACAGTGTTGGGATTGTTTTGGTTGTTTTCTTAAGATCCATTTCCTCTAGTTGGAAGGTGGCTGTTTCCTCTGTGGTGCAGCTGCAGGCAGTGTCAGGGCCTGTGACAGGAACTGCTTGTCCTGCTGTGCCCGAGCCAGTTGCAAACCCAGCTGGGGTTCACAGACCCAGGGAGTCAGTGGCTCTTCTGTTCCAGACTGTCACAAGTCATCCTGGGGGTCAAGGCTGTGTTCAAACCAGCTCTGTTGGCTGTTGGAGACCAAAAGAGCTGAAATAGCCACACATGGCTTATATATATTCTGTGTCCAGGTTCCATATCTGCATTCCCACAATCACCAGGTGTGTGATTAAGGTAAACTGCTGCAGGCAGCACTGCTGGCACATGGTGGGGATAAAGCACAGTGCTGTAGTGGTTACTCCCCCTGGAGAACAGTGATTCTGCTGAGTTCCCATTCTCAGGTTGAGTGTCACCCTCCTCTGGCTTAGAGGAAGTGTCAGAGCAAAGAAGAGTCACCAGTGTGTTATGACACAGGCAGTGGTAGCATATCAGGATGTAGCCACAGGCAGGTGGACACTGTAGAACTTCCTCAGTGCTCCCCTGTTCCTAGCAGGAAATGCTTTGCCTGGGACACCATAAAGCTGCCTGCCTTGTGATGGGATTCTAGAGCAAGTGCAGCTTATGCAATTTCAGAGAAATAAGATCACGTGGGTAAATCTTAAAACCCACACACAAGCACTAACCCTTCTGTTTAAAGCAATTGTTCAAAACTTTTATGTGATGGAAAAATATATTCTCCAAAAAAGCATTTAGTTTAGATTCCCATTAGTGTAACTTTACTCCTTTTGTTTGTTGAACACATGAAAAGAAGGAGCTAACCAGAGTATAAAATTCATGTACATACTCTCTCTCTCTCTCTCTGGTTTTAGGAGAACTATTTCTTAATGTAATTTTTCTGCATACAATCTATGGCCTTGCAAAGTGTTGAAGCAATAAATCTTGAGAGAGATCAAGAACAATACAAAGGCATTTTACTCTGTGTATGTAAAATAAAGTCTAAAAGTTTGGGCAGATCTCAGTCTGGCAGACTTTCTATCTCTTAGGTCATACAGAGAAAGCTTTTGGCAGTGGCTTTTTGGCAAAAAGCTTTGTCTGGAAACATATTTAGTCAGCATATGAAATGTGATAGCCCTGGTAGCACGGCTGTGTCTGCAGGCACTAATAGAGTTAGGCTTCAGCCCCATCTGCTGTTGGATCAGGATTGCTCTGTTGGTTTGCCAGCACAGGACAGCCCTTGCCAAAACACAGAGCTGGACGTGAGGAGACTGACAAACCCCTCCTGGTGTCAGCTCTCCTAATGATCCTGTTGTTTGGCACACTGATGAAGGCCAGTGGTGCCCATGGAGAATTCCAGCACAGCCTCCTTGCTGCTGAGCTCCCACCATGGGCTTTTTGGGGAGCTGCAGCTGTACCTGCAGGGGATCAGCAGTGCCCTCCCTTGCACCCCAAGGCCTGTAAGAATAGAACATTATTCATTTCCAGTGCCTGTGTTTACAGAAGTAGCAGTGGACATAGAGATCCTTTCACTTCAGTGAAATGTCTCCGATAATTTGAGTTATGCAACAGTGACAAAGACAACAGACCTGCGGATTTGGCTCAGAAGGCTTAAAATCTTCAGGCATTAATTCATGAAACTCTCAAATCCTGGATACTCTGGTGACTGTAAAGCACAGCAGATTCATGTTTGATTTTTACTTAAGGCTGATCGTTTCAGGAAATAAAAAGATTCACTTTGAAAGAGATTTTCAGTTCTTCTTCAGTTGTTATTTCTGGAGGGGTTAGGTAGAAAAGCTACATGTGAAACAAATCAGGCACTAAAAATCCTTAGCTTTGTTTTGAGTATATCAGAATGGTTTATTGCCATTGTGGTAAGCAAAAGGAGAAGAAGCAGTGACTTTCTAGAAAGATTTTCACTGTATTTTTATTTGACTTTTCCAGGACATCAGAACAGTCTATCTGTTCAGCCAAAATACCTCTCTAGTTATCATTCGACTCTGATGAAAAAAGTGCTAAAATGACAGAGTTTGGGATTGCTTGAACATATTTTCTCACTTAAGCTGAGCTTGTTCACATTCAAAGCTAAAACAAATTATCTCAATTGCATTTAGGAGAGTAAACATACTCTTGCTTTTCTATCTTGTGTTTGAGTAGTTATGGTGAAAGCATAATGTGTGGTAATCTTCGGGTTTATATCCTCTTCCTGCATTTGTTTTATTGGACAAAATTAAAGGTCAATGGTCCTGAACTAGTCAAGAGAATTACTCTAAATTCTCAGATATTGCCATTTTTCCCTCTCTCTGCTTTAAGTAACATGGGGCTTAGCTGCCAAATTTTTAATTCTTTGTGTATGAGAAGAATGATAGTTGCAATTTGGTTTTGCATTTCAGTTTTATGGTTTCGTAAATGAAGACGTCAGCAAAAGGCTACTTGCTCCTTCCACATTGCCCCTAGTGTGGAAAATATAATGATCAAGCAGATTTTTCCCCATTCTCATCCTCTTTCTGTGTCGTGTTCTTCCAGCATGATCACTGCCCAAGGAAGTGTCCGTACCACGTGAACAGAGTGGAAGCACATGGATGGGACTCCTACCATGCACTGAGCAGCACGGCATCAGGCGCAGAGCTCTGGGAAAATGTCTGCTTGCAACACGTTCACTGAGCACGTCTGGAAACCCGGTGAATGTAAGAACTGCTTCAAGCCCAAGAGCTTGCACCAGTTACCTCCAGTGTCAGAAAAAAAGCCCCTCCAGCATGGAAACCTGAAACCCAATGCAAACCAAAGCAGCAGCCAGCGCGGGAGGAACACCGGCAGCTTCCGCCCGCCCGTGGCCAAGAAGCCCACGATAGCTGTGAAACCCACCATGATGGTGGCAGACGGGCAGGGGCTGTGTGGGGAGCTCACCACGCTGGAGCAGTGTGAGAACAAACCCCTGCCTGCGGGGTGGAACCGCAACAAGGCGGTCTTGAACAAAAAACCACTGAACAATAACAATGAGGAGGAGATCGAAGGTTACAGCCATGTTCCTAGGCCGTACGGCAACAGCGAGGGCATGGGGAAGATACCAAATAATAATAATGGACTGACAGAAGTTTTGAAGGAGATTGCAGGTTTGGATACCACACCTCAGCTCACTGGAAATGAAACGAACTCAAGAGAAACCTTCTTGGGAAGGATAAATAATTGTTACAAAAGATCCTTAGAAAGGAAGATCCCTCCGAGCTGCATGGTGGGTGGAATGAAGGATTCACAGAGTAAGCACGTTATTCTGAGTGGAAGCACTGAAGTCATAAGTAATGAAGGTGGACGTTTCTGTTATCCAGAGTTCTCTAGTGGAGATGAGAGTGAGGATGACACGTTTTTTGGCAGCATGCAGGAAGAGCATGAGAGCTGGGATGAAAGTGATGAAGAGTTGTTAGCAATGGAAATCCGCATGAGGGGCCAACCTCGCTTTGCTAATTTCAGAGCTAACACCCTGTCTCCTGTTCCATTCTGTGTTGACAAAAAATGGAATACTGTGCCCCTTCGGAACAAGTCTCTCCAGCGGATCTGTGCAGTGGATTATGACGACAGTTATGATGAAATTTTAAATGGTTATGGGGAAGAGACTGTGATTCTTTATGGGCAAGAGAGCATGCACAGCATGGTATCTTCTGATTCTACATCTCCTGATTCTTCATTGACAGAAGAGTCTCGTTCTGGGACAACCAGCAGTTCTTCCCAGAAGCTCTGTAATGGAGGGTTATCTCCCAGCACTCCTCAGGACCTCAAAGTGATTGAACGAGAATATGAAAGTCTTTGTGACAATCAGCAAGTGAAGGACGTGCCGAAAGCACCCAGAACTGCTCTGAAAAGTCTGGAAACTCACAAGGCAGTCCTTGCGCTTCGCCTGGAGGAGAAGGATGGCAAAATTGCTGTGCAGACTGATACACAGGAGAATAAAAGTTCTTCAGATGTTGCTGGTCAAGCCGTAACTATTAATTTGGTGCCCGTGGAGGAGCAGGCTAAACCTTACAGGGTGGTGAATATGGAACAACCAGTGTGCAAGCCATACACCGTAGTGGATGTATCAGCTGCCATGAGCAGTGAATGTAAAGAGAATCAGACTGAAACCTCAGAAACCAAAAAGGCATCATCTAACCCAAGCTCACCAGTAACCCCAGGCACACCTATTGCATCCTCTGCAGCATCACCTGTACACGTACGCGCTACTCAGAAAAAATCCAGCGCAATCAGATACCAAGAAGTGTGGACTTCCAGCACTAGTCCAAGACAGAAGATACCTAAGGTGGAACTGATTGGAAACAGCTCAGGACCTTCCATTCCTCCCAGGAAGACAAGCCACAAGTCAGCTCCTACTTCACCTACAGCTACAAACGTTTCTTCGAAAACTATCCCGGTTAAGTCTCCTAATTTGTCTGAGATAAAATTCAACAGTTACAACAATGCTGGCATGCCACCTTTTCCTATCATCATTCATGATGAGCCCACTTACGCTAAGAGTTCCAAGAATGCTATTAAAGTTCCTATTGTAATCAACCCAAACGCGTACGATAACCTGGCAATCTATAAAAGTTTTCTAGGGACCAGTGGGGAGCTGTCCATCAAAGATAAAACTACAAGTGTGATAAGCCATACCTATGAAGAAATAGAAACTGAAAGCAAAGCAACTGAAGCCATAGGCAGCAAGCCCACTGAGTTGCCCCAGGCAAAGGGGGTGACCAATAGCTCTGAGTGCAGGCTGGGCTCTGTGGCTCAAAAGGTCCAAGAGTTCAACAGCTGCCTCAGTAAAAGCCAGATATCCCCACAGAGAAGTCACAGTGCTGACCACAGCTCCCCATCCAGAGTTCAAAAGGCAATGCAAGAGCCTGCAGCAAAAACAGACATAACCCCGGATGGTTCTGTTGGCAGCAGCAGTGGCAGAGAGAACGCAAGCACAGTGCTCTCACAGATTGTGGCTTCTATCCAACCTCCACAGTCTCCTCCAGAAACACCTCAGTCTGCTCCCAAGTCCTGTAGTGTAGAAGAACTGTATTCCTTACCCCCTGAGGGAGATGCTACTAAAAACACCCTGGTACGACCCAAATCTCTGTTTACATCACAGCCTGAAGTGGAGTCCTCCAAGACGGAGAACACTGCCATTAAAATGCAGAAAGATCCACTTTCAAAGCCAGCTGCCACTCCGTCTCCAAAGCCAGCGCGAGCCACCCCGAGTGCCACGAGTCCCCAGGCAGAGCAGGCACCGCCATTCCCCCCTCCACGCTCCACCTCCTCTCCCTACCATGCCAGTAACCTGCTGCAAAGGCATTTCAGCAATTGGGCCAAACCCAACAGCCCCACCAGGTCGACAGAGGCAGAGTCCATCCTGCACTCGGAGGGGCGGCGTCCCGATGCGAAACCCAAACGCTGGATATCATTCAAGAGCTTCTTCCGCCGCAGGAAAGCTGATGATGAGGAAGAGAGAGAGAAAGACAGGGAGAAAGGGAAGTTGGTGGGTCTGGATGGGACTGTTATCCACATGCTCCCCCCTCCTCCAGTGCAGCGGCACCACTGGTTCAGCGAGGCCAAGTCGGAGTCCAGCGAGAAGCCGTCGATCGTTTTCATGTACAGGTGTGACCCGGCGCAGGCAGAGCCGAGGGCTGAGCTCCCACACAAGGGTGGGGTGGAGTCTGCTATTGCAGAGGCACTGGCCAAAGACAAGGGAGAAACGCAGGAAAAGCCTCCAGAGAGCTCGGAACAGAACACAGCGAGCCATTCCTCACCACCTCAGGCTCCCAAGAAAATCCCCAGGTACCACTCTGCTGTTTTGATCACTTACTCAGTTGTGAACTGTCCAGTATATGCTGCTGAAAAGGGAGAGACTAAGGAGTTTCATTACATTCATGCCATTTTTTCAAAGTATATTTATTTTAGGTAACTTACAGTGTATTTTTAAATCTTTCTGTTATGTTAGATATAGCAGGAAATATGTTAAACATTTACTAGAAGCAGTACCTGAGTTTGTCTTGCAGGCTCACTAATATGTCACAATAGCCATGTTCCATTGAATCACATCCATTCTCTTGAATATCTACTTTAAGAAAATATTTCTGTATTATGAGAAACTTCAGCATTTCTCAGCAGAAATAGAAGGCAACTGTTGAGAAGTACAATAGAAATGCAAAGATCTGTGACTCACGGAAGATGCTGTGCTAACTTTACCTCACATGCCCAAGAATTCAACAGATGCTAATTAACCACACTGCAACATCACTGCAGCACTCCCAAAATAAACCTTGTAAAAAATAATAACAGAATTAGGGTACCTACAAAATAGTGTTATCTCTGTCTTGCAAGGCCTTTACTGACTGTGCTTTGTCCCCTGACAGTATTGGATTCAGTAAGAGCTGGTCACATCAGTTGCAGTCAGTTATGTGGGCACAGTAAAATTCCCTGAGTGCTGGACCACAGCTGTGGATGTGTTAGAATTTGTCTTCCAATGTTATTACACTAACCAATTCCAAAGTGGCCTCAAACTTGAATTATTTATTTCATTATAACAGAAACCTAATGGGAGGAAATCAAAAATTTTGTGAAGTGTGATCCCCAGAAAATGTATCATGACCGTGTTTTTTAGGTTTTTTTCTCCATATTCTGTACAAGAAAACTGCAGTGTTTTTAGCCAAGAACAGTTTTAACCTAATAGAAATTTCTTTGTGAGCATAGTTAGAGCTTACCATAAACTGACTGGCACTAAAGTAAAATAACTTGGTTTTTTTCTCCATTGTCTACACAGGAAAAGTGCTAGAATAACCCTTGATAGGAGTGCAGTCTCTAGATTTACCCTAAATGAATTTGGTGAGAAGTAGCTACCTTCAGAGAGCAAGTTAAAGGACTGCAGGAGTTTGTGCTCTCAACCTCCTTTAAGGAACCTGTTTTTTTCTCCTGTCTCTGGAGGAAGCTGGAGAAAATGAGGTTGATTTTGGTTATGGTGCCATTTGGAGATTGCCCAGCTCCCACCTCTTAGTGCCCCTTCTTGTGCTGGCAGGACAGTTCCTGTGCTCTGGTGACCAGGGCAGAGATCCAAGTGAGAAGGAACTTTGCAGTGCTGGGATGGGGCAGGGAGGAGCAGCTGCTGCTCTGGGTGGTGAGAGGGCAGGAACAGCCTGTCAGGGATTCTTGCACTGCCCTGGAGATGGTGCTGTTGGAATGTGTCCTGTTCTCACACTGCTGCTGGGATTCCTTCTGCCCTTCCTTGTGAAGGCAATGGGTCACTGATCTCTCATTCACTTACTCCAAGAAGCATGTTTACTCTTCAGTTTTCTTCAAGTCACAATGATGTTGGTTAAAACCATGTCTCAGAATTTTAGCCAGTGAAAACTGGAATTTTCTAAATCTTAGAATTGGAATTTCTTCTTTCTGACAGTATTGTTCCCTGGTTTCTACAAATTTCAAAGAAAATACACTGAAGTGCTGAGTTGTGGGAACACTGGGCAGTGGGTAGTTTTATGCTTTGGTTTGTGTATTCATGGTACCTGGAGTTATTTAGGGGTTTTAAAATACTTTTTAATGTTGTAAATGAGACCAAGTGAAACCTTATAATGCCACAAAATTGAAGGGTTTTGTTGTTGTCTAAGGGGTTTGGCTTTTGCTTTTAGTGTTGTGGTGGGTGAGAATCAGGATTTCTAAATGCCATTTTTGCACAAGCAGGAGGTATAACCCCTGAGAAGCTATGCTTGTTTTGTGTTAACCCTCCAGGTATTAGTACAAGGTTAGCTGTAATTCAGGCTAAAATATGTGCATGAAAAAGATGTTTAGAATGTTCAGTTAAGCCTGCAGAGGCTTAGAGGAGAATGGATGATCTGCAGATAGCAATCAGTGAACAGGACACTTCCCTAACTCAGAATGCCAAGAACAGCAAGCTCTCTGAAAAAACAAACTGATGACCTGGAAAACAAGATAAGCTTTAAAAATGTCTGATTACTGGGGGGTCTCAAAAGCAAATTAAATGAAGATACAGCATTTCCTTACTTTGCAATGGATTAAAAAGCTGCTGAAGATTGCCGACACAATCACAAAACAGCTGAAGGTATTTCAACTTATCACTAGAAAGGTCAGTTTTCCCTTTGAACAGCACTTGCAAAATAATCAGTTTTTCTGAAAGCTGAAAATTATCTCTGTTATACCAAGAAACTTGGGTTTGGTTTCTCAGTGTGATTGTTTCTGTTTGATGGCAGGATGCACATATGCTGGTTCAAAAGAAACTAGCAAATAATAACAATCTATTAAATTTACCAAAAATTTGTAAATAGATTAATTTTTGCTGAAAATCAGCAGTCATGTCAGTTTAATCATTAATTAGAATGAAAACACCTTTGGTTCATGAAGCAGCAGTTGTTCTCAGGCACAAAACCTAAAACTGACCAAAAGATAACATGATATTTCTGGCCTGAGTCACTGTAATTGATGAAGGTGGTACGCCACAGCGTGCAATCCATTCATCACAAGTTGAATAAAAAGATCCTTCAAAGGCTTTGTTATCTTATGGATCAGAGTGTTCCTACTGCTCATACCCAGCAGCAACTTGTTCGATTGAGACATTTCCTAAAAGCAAAGTGCAGCGCAGAGTCCTGCTGCTTCCTTGGCTGTCTTCATAAAGCACATCAGAGCTGAACTAATCTGATCTGGGCACAGCCATCTCCATTTCAGTTACAGGTTAAACTCAAGAGTTTCCTTTCACAGCTGCAAGTCAGCCATAACTTTCCTTTATGGGATCTTTGGGCCAGTCTTGAATGAAGGGAAGATAAAACTCTGTTTTTCCTGAAATACTTCCTTCAGGTAGTGAGGTCTGTGTATTTATTTTCTTCTGGTTCAGATAAGGAAGCATTTCTTCATAGCTAAATTTGTGATCGCCAATCTAATTCATAAGATTGTGTTAATTTTTGCAAAAGGATTTGAGCTTATAACTGATAGATCTGAGCCCTGTGTAGAGGAATACGAGTTGTGACGGGTCGCTCAGTAGGAACAATGGGAATCACTGTTCTTCAAAAATGTAGTCCTACATTAAGATCAGGATTTCATCTAGAGACACAGGAATAACCACCACTGCCACATTCCACTTTCACATTGTGACTGATCCAGTCCTGCAGATTCCACAGCTGCTTCAGAAACTGCTTGGGAAGATAACAAAATCTGTGAAATCACAGTAGGGCTCTGTTTAAAACAAAGTCCTTCCCAGTTTGGAGGGCTTCTGGTATAACTCTTAGGATGAGGTTCTCACATGAACCCAGAACCTTTTAGGTACAGCCCAAGTAAATTGATGAGACTTCAAGAATGTTATAGGTGAAAAAAAAAATCCTTGCTCGAGCAAGTCTACTGAAATGGGAGAAATTCTCCCTGAAAATTTAAGGTGGATCAGCTCTTCCTGACAAATCCATGTTGGGGCTTTTCTTATCTAGGTATTGGCAAGTTTTATCTACCTTACTCAGCAGTGTTTAGCAGTGCTTCTAAAAGTATTAAGTAGCTATCTTGTACCATTTCATCAATTAAAAACTTGTGAGATTTTTTTCTCTAGAACATTTTCCAATTCAAACAGAATTGGAAATTCTGCATGTGCATTAAGCAATAAGTTTGGTAACATTTTATGTGAGAACTTGCAAACACCAAGGACTGTTAAAGATCCAAGTAGAAGGGACTATACCATTTATTATTTTATAAATTTAGATTAAGAAATGGTAAATCATTTATTATTGTTCTTAACTCCTCTAATAGCATCTGTAAAATGGAAAGACTGAGAACCTAAAATGGATAAAGAAAAATATCTTCTTTATAATGCTCAGTTAATCTGTGAAACTCATTGCCATTAAGTTTCAGTGACACTAAAGAGCTTAGCAGAATGTCTTTACTGGATTATCAAGTGTACTCCTTTTATCCGTGCAAACATCGCATTATACAAGATCTAAAAAAAAAAAAAATCTCAAGCTTCAGAACTAAGCCAGCTTCTCAAAAATCAGAATTAAGAATGAACTTCATGGCTTAGTTGTTTCAGGTTGTCACTTGAGAATTTTGTTTCACTTTCCTCTTCAGTAACTATTTGTGGTGGTGAGGAGGGACTGAATTGCAGGAGCCACTGGAATGTTTTCTCTATCCATAGTGCCCTCTGACTGAAACCTGGGCACTGGTTGTCTCTGCTCAGTGTTTTGCAGGAATAAAGTGGTCTGTGTTTTGAGAAGTTCCTGGGTAGGGTGGCCTCTGACCTCCCTCCAGCCATTAACCTCTGCATTTTTCCTCAAGCATTATTCAGTCAGTTTAGGCTTTATATTGGCTTTATTAACTTAAAAGTGCAGGGCCTGAGGGCATCTCAAAGCACTCTCTTTGAAACTAATATAGCTACAAATTACACAGTTGGTTTATTGTGTGGAAAACGAACTCCTCTTCCTTGTCATCTCCAACTGCACAGCTGCCATTGATCGCTGCTGTGTTGACTTCCACTCGGGGGGGAGATCAGAGTCTGAGCTGGCTCCAAGGCCACATCAGCTTTTCTCTGTTTCTGTCACTAATTCCTGCCACTGGGATTTATGTGCTGTCTTGTACAGAACTGTGTTCCCTCACCTTGACCTCTGGATCTGACCCTAATTCAGGAATACACTCTCACAATCACTTCTTATAAGCATTCCACTTTATCTCCCTCATATTCATTGCTGTTTATTAATCACTCTAATTGAGCAGGCGTGCTCTGAATAGAGGAGAACACAGGTCACACAAGAACTGTGATTCCAGTGTCCTCACCAAAATTAACACACTACACAGGCAGCTTTCTGGATCCTACTGTTCCCAAAAGACCGAGGCGATGTAGACCGCATCATCTTCTGGCTATCCTCCAAAAACCGTGGAGGAGGAGAGCCTGAAGGAAAGAGTTATAGCCATTTGTCCCTGCAGAAAAATAACACTTTTAAAACAGTTTTGAGCCTGTGCACACGTGAATAACAAGTATTTGAATTCAGTGGGGTGCTGTCTGAAGGACAGTCATTTTTATGGCAAGTTTTTTTGCTTCACATAATCTCAGCTTCTTAGGAAAACAGACACGTTCTCTGCATGCAGAGGGCTGCTTCCTCCACTAGCTGAATAGTTGTTTAGCTTCAGCCACTTGTGCCCGAGGAACAGAGTTCTCTAAGATAATTAATTTCCATGAAGTTTGTTTTTGAAATAAAAAAGGGAAGAGAAAAAGACTTGGACAGAGGAGGCTGCGCCCACTCTGGTAGATGCTAAATATGTGCTCTTATGCAAGGCATCAAAGAATCCATCCTGGCAAAATATCTATAAATATCCCAAATAAGGAGATAGCTTCAAGTATGACTTGCTACCAAGAAGCAGATAGAAAGTTATACAAAATCAGGCTTTAATGGTTCTAATCTGAGAGAATTGCCTGTTTATCAACTGCTCCTCTTTCCTCAGAAAAACTTAAAACAGTTAAAACATTTTAACTGTTTAGTTCATGAAGCAACTGGGGATTTGGTTCTTGTAGCTCTCCCTGAGTGATGATGGTTCCCCCTTTTATTCCTCCTGTGTCCTGCCAGCACCACTGAAGGGGTTGACATTTGCACTGTGTACATAAGCTTGATCTCTCTGTCCTCAGCGGTAAGATACTGGGAAGCATTTCCCCACGCATTTCATGACCTGACCTCTAATTGCTGTGGTTTTAAATGTATTCTTTTGAGGCACTGAATACAGATTTGAGATACTCTCTTACTCTTTAACAATAGGTTAGTGTTACTTCCTAGAACTCCTCTTGAGAGTTGAACGTGCTTTTCCTGGAGCAGTAGCCATGAGTAAGGCCATAGCCATCATTCCAGAGCAGTGATGCAGCAGCCGTGCCCTGTGTCCTGCAGGGAGGCAGGGAGGCAGTGCAGGAGTTAAGAAGGCAGGGCTGGATCTGCCTGGTTCCCGGGGCCTTGGCAGGGCCCAGCCCCCGAAGGTAAACACTAAGGTGCAGTAGGTGTATCACTCTGTGCAGAGTTCAGCCTTCTTGCTCACAGCTTGCACAACTTGTAGCACACCAGAACACTGTGGAATCAATGGCTCGCCAGAGTTTCAAGACATGATTAAAAGACTCAAGAAGGCCCTGAAAGAATTTCCTTTAATGGGGAATTGTGTGAGTGAGTACAGTGGGTGAGTTGGTATTTTTTTTCTTTCTTCCTTTCTAGCTGTTGGTTTACTTTGGCAAAACGCTTCTGAGCTTAGGTTTAGTGTATGTGCTTGCATGTGTCTGGTTTGGAGAATGAGTATGTTCTTACCTCACCAAGTGATACTAAAAAGTTACTTTGAGATGTGATAATTCCTGGTTTGTGGTAATGACAGAACTATGAAGCTATTAGAACCTATTTCTTCTTAAAGAAAACATTACTGTTGAGGAATGCAGGTATGTATATTATTTACAGCAACTACAAGTCTTTAGTTAAATTATCCTGAGAGCCTTGTTACTGCTTTAATTTTATGTCTGCTTTACTCTGAAATTACCGAGGTTAACTCTTTAATGTGGATATATTTATGGCACATGGAATGTTCTTCACACCATTCCTATGCATGGTACTAAAATTGAACAAAAAATGTTACGCTGATTAAAGATTACATGTTTTTGAACTTAAGCCATTTTTTTCTCTTCTACTAACAAGTTCTAATGAGTTTGGTTTGTGTCAGCCTGCAGTTAAAATTCATGAGTCTGAGCAGAAACAGCATGTGCACACTGCAGCGTCCTGGGTCTTGTCATGCAGAGCATTGGCATGTTTGAATCTTTGTACTCGGGGATTGCTACAAGATTGTGTCCCAGGATTTTCAGGATTTTGGCTTTGCCATAGACATATACCTATCATTTATGTTAACTCTTTGTGGAAGTTTGAAATCCTTATCACAAAAAATAAGTATCTCTACAGATACATGATGTGCTGATCATTTTTTTGATGGAAGTGTGTTACTCTTGTCCCTAATGGGAGTCTCAAGTAGTTCAAATTCTTACTGCTGTATTTGATCAGGCTGTAGTAATGAGAACTAGCAAACAGCATGTATGCTCCTGAGATTTGGCCTATAATGAGTATTTGTTTCTGCAAGTGAGAGAACATAAAGGTATGAAAATATTTTTGCTCTGACATGTTTTTGTGGCATATTATTGATAATTTCTGCTGTATTTTCAGTAGGATTGTGGGGGTTTATTAAATCTCGACATTTTTTTCATGCATATAATGCATAATTTTTAAATTATACTGCAATAAATATATCCATGGAAACCAACTAAATGCACAATTTTCAGAGTTCTGTGCTTTAAGTCATCACAGTTTAATTAAAACTTCATAGGTAAGAGCAGGCACAGAGGAATGTCTTCAGTGCCTTTTGCAGTTGGCCTAATGCAGGTGGATTTTAATGGTGGAGAATTTTATATGAGAAAGAGATTATTGGCCTAAATGAGGTCTGTTTCCCAGAGTGTCAGTTCCCAAAATCCTACCAGTATATGAAAATGCATTATTGAATTTTTATGCATTTATTGGGAGTTAATCCCCCTTGCTATAGCTTGTTATATTTGTTTGAGGCACAATTTTTTGCAGTGGTAAAAAGCACCTTAAACTCTGCTGCTGTCCCGAGTCCCACACACTTTACCCAGAATCATGCCTGCATATTTATCAGTACGGATGTTGACGGCAGTCAAGCTGTAAAACATTTTATTCTACCTTTTATATCAAAGGCATGAACTATTATATATAGAGAGAGAGAGTTATAATCATGATAATAGTAACTAACATGTTACTATTTCAGTCACAAGTTGTTTCTTCTCATTACAGAAAATAAAAACAGTAGATAATTGTTCTTAGAAAAGGAGGGTGAAAGAACTGACTTCTTAGCCAGTTCTTTCCCCTTCCTGAGGATTCTTAGTGCCTGACCTGGCATTGTGCCAGCAGCCCCAGTGCCCAGCTGGGCCCTCCAGGTGATGTTGTTGTGTTTGTTTCAGTCAAGTGCCCGATGACCCCACCCTGGAGGAGTTGTCCCCTCGTGTCCCCAGAGCCGTGTTTGTGAAGCAGGACAATGGGGGCAGCGCCTCGGTCATCCCGGTCTCATCCGCCCGTGCGCCACCCGGGGAGGAAGAGAAAGAAGAAACTCCAAATTCTCCTGATCTGAGTACCTGCAGTGCTACCTACAGCAATTTAGGTGAGTGGACTCTCACAGGAAAACACAGGAATTGGATCAGATTTTGGATACCTTTCCAGGGTGTGAAGAGCCTTTTCTTCTGAACAGCTCAATACATCTTCATAATGGTAGCTTTTAATGCCTGTTTAATATTGATTTACAGAAAATAAAGACATATAGTCTCATTCAGAGATCATAACCAAGAAAGTAAAGATTCAACAAACTCAAAGGTTTGTTTTCCTGTAATTTGAAACAGTCTTTTAATTGCCTTTAGTGATAAACATCTCAAATGATTTTTAAAAGAAACATTGTTTTATCTCTTTGGAGGAATTTTTCTCAAAGAGGTTTAAAATACAGAGCAAGCTACCTAATTTCTTTAGAAGGAATAAGTAAAATTTAATATTTTTCTAAACTTCAGCAAAAGGTAGGGCTTTTTATTTTAGAGTATTAATAACTGCTAAAATATTTGTACCCATCTTCTGTTGGCTGAAACTGTTGTTACCCTAATCAGAGAATTTATTTTTGCTCCTTCCCAATGAGATAGGAATGTCCTGAAGGTACTACTCAAAGATTACTGAATTCCTGACTCATTAAAGAGATCCATGGATGCAGCAGGGCTTCTCTGGAAGATAAGGGAGCAATATAAAGCAGCATCTCCCCATGCACAGTATCAGTATTATCAGCCTAATTTTCTAAAGCATTTTGGTTTGCAGTACTGTGAATTCAGGGATACCTACAGCCAGGTTTTCTAGAACAACAAAACCTCTCATTTATTTCCATTCCAGGATATCTGAATACGTGTTTTTTGAACATCCCAGTCCTGTAAACACAGCAACTTATTAAGCATTTGGCCAAGAGTAAACTGATTGTGTTGAGATGGCTCACGAGTACAGGGTTTGGCATGTCCACACAGGTTTCAGGGATCAAGGTCTAAACTTTAAACCCTCAGGTGCATACATTCCTTAGACATTCAGTGAAAGTGTTGCATTTTTTTGCTTAAATGCGAATTAGTGGCAAGCTTATTAGTGCATGCTGCTATTAAAACATTTATTAGGTGTTGTTTGTGACACATAAGGAGGAAAAATATTCTGTCCAAGTGTGATGCTAACATCTACCAAGAAACTCTTTCTCTAAGGAGGAAAACTGAAATCTCTGTCTTTATGGTGAATTACTCATAAATCTAATGAATTATTTTCAATTTAGTGAGATATATATATATGTATCTATATTTGCTGTATTTAGAAGACAGGGACATTGCAGAGAGAATCCAGGCAGTTAAGGTCTAGCTACATCAGAACTACTTGTACCATGTTTATCCCATGCAGCAAAATACCAACAAACCCTGGAACAGCTTGCCCAGAGAAGTTATGGAAATCTCTGTCTGTGGAGATATTCACAGTCCAGCTGGAGATGATCTGGACAACCTGCTCCTGACTGTCTCAAGAGATCCCTTCCATCAGTCCTGGCCTGTATTAGTGCTGTTCCTAACTTTGAATGTTCCTTTTTAAAACCATAAAAACGTCAACCCCTTAGCAATTTATTCAAAATCTTCTCATCGTTGGTTCACTTTGAGCTTTGCTGTCTCCAAAGTAACCTTTTGGTGTGAAAGAGTTAAGTCAGCTCTGGGGCTTGCCTGCCTCTGGCTGGGAGAGCTGCCTGTTGGTAGGAACAGTGCTTCCCTAAATGGCACTGAGCTCCCTGGCTGCCCTTCAAAGGCTTTCTGCTTTATTCAAGCAACCTCACTTTCTAATTCAGATGGCAACAGAGAGATTTCTAGGTAGGGACAGGGAATAATTCCTACTTGTTTTCACATCTTGCTTCACCTAGGCAGCAAAATCTTATCTTTTGTAGAATTAACAAATACTGGTATGTGAAACTGGAAGAAAGGATAATATGAGAAGTTACATCACATTTGACTCTTGCCTCAGCTGCAATTACAGCTACGTGCTGCAGTTTGTAGTTTGTAAAATACGTCACATGAACATCTCGATTTGCAGCATAATGCACGATGTTCACTTTTTTAACTAACCTGATACATATTCTGTGTTCATTATTTAAAAGCAGATAATATGTCTCTACTTTAATAAATGTCTAATCTTCAGTTCTGACATGTCACATGAAATGTCATGAACAGAAATAATTGCAAGCCTTGGTAAATTTTCATCAGTCAGGTAATAGTTTATATCAGGTACTGCCCTCAAATATATTTGGTTTGGCCTTCCAAGAGACAAGCCTTACAAAAGAGAGGATTCTCCTCCAGGAATCAGGTACAACATAAAAGTGTTGGGGCTTTTATGAGATCCCACTATGATAAGGTGTGTTCCTGGCTGTAGAAATAGGAGGAAACGAGTAGGAGGAGAGAGGTTCTTGGCTGCCATGGTCACAGTTAGGCACTGGTGACCACAGTTAAGGAATGTTTTAAAAATTTCACAGGCTTTAAAGAAAAGCTTTGCAAATGCCTGGTATTGTGGCAAGCACTTCATAGGGACTAATTCAGAATCTAAATCCATTCAGCTTATCAAAGAAAGTCTGGCTTGATCGTGGTGTGGATGCTCATGTGGTGAGAACTGTGATGAGGGAGACCTCTGGTATCAACTGTTTAACAAAATCCAGAGGCTGCCACTTGAATCAAGATAAAGAAACAAATGTTCAAATGTGTAAGGGGGGGCCTGGATGTTTCTTTTGTAAGGGGTTCTTTTATTGTTACAGAAGTTAATTCAGGTAAGCCCTGTAACTGATGATAAGGAAGACAAAGCCCTTCCTTTACAAATCTTTAAATTGTTCTCTCTTTGTCTGAATTTGTTGGGGAAATTGACTTGATTGAATTTGCTTGGCTGTAAGTAGATTAAGGTATTCTCAATATACTCAGGATAGTATTTCTGCCAGTGAAAAAAGAATAGGTTATTTCATTATCAGCTGTTTCTCTCTTTATACCTAAAGAAATGGGAGAAAAGGAGGCTGAATTTCTAGGCTTTGTGATTGCTGAAATTGGGAAAAAAATCCCAATCACAGCGTCTGCCATGGGGATTGCCTGAGTGAGTCAGACCAGGGCAGAAAACAGTGCTTTAGTCAGGCTGTAAATAAGGTAATGAGATCATTGTTGATGAAAACTGACAGTTCAGTGACAGACAGTGATTATAGCATCAGTCTGTTGCATTGTGTATAATACATAATTAGCACAGGTAATGTCTAACATGGTGTAATGGAGGGTGGGCAGCAAGACCTGACAAGTCACCAAGCAAACAATGTGAGGCTTCTCTTACCTGCATCTCACAAGAGACCTGTGCCCAGTCTCAAATTATTGCTGAGGCACTGGAGGTGCATCACCAATGTTACTTAACAAATGTTAGCTTTCCTTTCTCTAACATATATCATCATTCTGGTAAGATTTTTGTCTGTTAAATTAACAATAAATGTGTAAACAATGCAGGATTTAATGCAAATCTGTGTACAGGACAGTTTTATAGAATAGTGGTATACATGGACAGCATTTATTGGAATTGGGGCTGTGAAGCATGCTGGTAGCTTTTGCCATGGTTGGAAGGTACTTGATGCATTTGTGGTTTTATTTCATGGTTTGGTTATTTTTATCAGTCAGGATAAGTGTTTATTAAGGAGTGATGTCAGATTTGATAGTTTCAGCAGCTAACATAAATAGGCTGCAATGCAAAGTCTGATGATAAATCAGTTACCCAGAAAAATTAAATTTAAATGTCTTTCTCAGAGGTCTTTCAGGGTTTCAGGACTCTGCATGGTGTCTGAAGACTTAAGCATCAATATTTAAATAGTGTGCTGAGATTCCATAATGGAAGATCTTATTGAACTGTAGAATTATTTGAAGCTCTCGAGAAATCTGCTGTCTGTAGAGTTATTTTTTTTTCTATCATTGAGCAGTCTGGAATCCACTTCAAAGATCTCTCAAAGTGGTAGCCTAATATTGTCTATGTTCTTCCTTTTCATTTTGCCTCCCAAGAGTGTGGCTCAGGGTGCGCTTGCAATGTTGGAGAGTCTGTGCAGTAGGTAAGGAAATGATAAGTTGAAGCATGCAAAGGGAGAAGGAAAGGATAGGCAAGAAAAAGAAATTAATCCTCTGCTAGTATTTCTGTGCAAAAGGAGATTCTTGTGCCTTTGATAGGGACAACATTTAAGACAACCTTTTTCTTGCTAGGCAATGAATTTATAAAAATTGGGCTGTGTAGTTTCCTGCCACGCCTGGGGAAAGCTGAGCTGGAAAGACTGGCCCAATGGCTATGAAAGAAATGCACAGTGTTAGAACTCAGCATAGAAACAGTGCAGACAGGAAACTTTTCAACTGGATAATACAGATGGTTAGATTTCAATATGGAAAACTTGTTCTTGTGGGAAGAAACTACACTGTAACATAGCATGTTGTACAAAATCATTTTTCTCATCTGAGAGTACTTGAAACAGTAACTACAGAATGACTGGTACATTCAGTTCTCTGGAACCTGCCACCCCCTCCAGACATCTGAAAAAACAACTTCTGGTTATGAAAACTTTCTCCAATTCTGTTTGGATGTCACAGTGCCAGTAGCTATGCAAAAGCAATATTGGTTTCAGTCTCAACACTCTCCTCTGTGTGAATGGCATTTGGAGGACAGAGCCATTAAAGCACACAGGAAATAAGAGAATCAAGCAGTAACACTGTTACAAATCTTACCTTTCCTGGAGAGGGCTGCTGCTGCTGCTGCTGCTGGGGATGTGCACCTTGCCCTAATCTGTTTCCTTGTTTCCCTCTAGCACCTGTGCGTCCCTGGGTTAGCAAACTGCCTCCTGAATTGTCTCTGTCAAACTCCAGCAGTCAGGCTGTCTCAGCAGAGTGGGGAAGAGGCTCAGGAGGAGAATATAGGCAAGTGATCTTTAGCACAGAATGTTGCTGCAGAGAAGTGCATAGGTCACAGATTTTGTAAGAGTGAGCAGTTGGGGAAGAGGACATGAGTATTGCATGAGTAAGAGAATTGGATACCAAGTAGAAATTAACTTCTTTGAGGATTAAGCAAAAGGCATCTCGATGTGTGTCTGGCATGCAAACATCAATTCTGGTTTTGATTTGGAATCATACCACACTTCACCTCTGCAAATGGAACTTCATGACAGAGTTCCTGTAGTGCCCAGCTTGCACCAGAATTCGATGCTGCAGCACAGCAAACACTTGCTGCAATACAATGGAGCAGTAGGGTCCCCCGAGCCCTCCAGGAGTTACATTTGTTTTCAGCAACCTTTACAATGATTTGCAGTCTTCCCTGAATATCAGGTGTGTACAAAACTGATAGAATTTCCTGCTCAAAACTTGTTTTTTTAAACATTGGAATAGCCAGGCTTATCATTAAATCCATAAGGCTCTTCTGAGGGTTTCTGGAGCTTAAACAAAAGATAGGGATAGAACTTTCATTTCAGATGTTGTCTCCTTGGAATGACTGAAAAGAGAACAATGCTTAAGAAAGCAGGGTGCAAGGCTGTTTTGTTTGTGGATACATATAAAAATATGATCCTCTCTTATCTTCTGAAATTAGGAGGTGTATTTCCGCATTCTAACCCAGCATTGCAGGGTTTGGTACATTCTGGCCATGTGGATTTCGGGTTCTGTAGTGTTCATAAAAACTGTACCAACATATCTTAACATGCAAAGGAAGCTAATATTTCCTTCTTTTTGCAAAACTGTAAAGTTATTAATTATTCATTATGGATTGAAGTGATGTAATTCAGATCTGAATCTTAGATCCCCTACTCTGGTTCAGCATTCCAGTTTAGTCCTCTCTTAACAAGGATTTGGTGGGTTTGGCAGTGTTAGGTTAACAGTGGACTCTGATCTTAAAGGTCTTTTCTGCCTAAATGATTTTATGATTCAGCACATTATAAACACTCAAACAGTTACAGTGTCTGTTCCCTTACTAGAAAAGATGCTCAGCTGCAATTATTCAGAGCATCCATTTCAGGTCTGCTGTTTTCAACTGTCAGAGTTGGCTTCCTACCTTAGCATGATAGTCAGTGAACCTCCCAGGAGAAGTAGAAAGCTTATGAAATAATTTCTCTGAAAATAGCAGTTGACTGGAAAGATCTCATTTTAATATGAGTAACAACAGTTTAATTGTTCCAGAGCAGTGAGTTGGTCATTTGCATTGTGTGTTTATTAGTTTTTATTCTCCATTGTATTATTGCCATTTATTTATTCTGCATTGCCAAAGACTCTGGCACTTATGAAACATAATTGCCCTTGATAAAAGCCATCCAAAACACATGACAGGAAGTTTATCTTCCCTGGATTCACACAAATGCCTGAAACTAGAAATTCCAAGCTTGTGTGTAACTTGCCATTTGGAATCTCTTGAGTGAAGCCAGGTCTGGTTACCTCCGAACATAACATTGCCAACAAAGGTACCCATGGCAAGCAAGGAATGGAAATGCATTGGAGAAGATACAGTCAGGGGCAGGGCATGAGAGTTTTAATTGCAGGGTAGAAAGTGTTTCTGTCAAAATATCATCCTGCTCTTGATGGCAACACACTTGTCAACGTGAGTGAAAGTTGGTTTAACTTCCTTGATTTCGCTGTGTGTATCTGCTGGGGCAATCCTGACTGCCTGATGTGACCACCAAAGTACCTTAACTGTGTTATTTGTGTCTGGCAGTTTCTGGATTCCATTCTGAAATAGGATTTTCAGCCTGTCTAGTGCATTTCCCAATCGTTTTATGGACTGTTATCCACCCTTATTTTTAGCACATTTGAATAGTAAGTAAGGTATAATATTACAGTCAGTTCACTGCAGAAGAAATTATAGGACACTGGGTGTAATTGCTGAAACTGGACTTGGCCAAAGTGTCAAACTGAGGTTTGGTTTTTGCTTGCAGTTCTTGTCATTGATCTGCTGGATGTAAAATGGCAGCACTGCTAGCACTGAAGCTGATTTGAATATATATGCCAAGGTCAAATGAAGACTGACTTGATGTAATTAGATATATATATGAAGATTTGGTAATTTATTTTCTAATTAGTTCATCTTTTCATCTATGTATCATGGGGTTTTGAAATATTGGGGGGTGGGTCCTAGTCAGGGTTTTGGGGTCTTTTTGCCTTAAACTTCTTTGCTGAGTGCAAACAGGAGCAGCACATATGAAGTACTTTAATCTTGTCTTACTATTATGTTATTCCACAGGGCAGTCCAGAGCAGCCATGATCCCTCCGAAACAGCCGAGGCAACCCAAGGGAGCTTTGGATGATGCCATTGCCTTTGGGGGACTGGCAGACCAGGAGACAGTGAACAACTTGCAGCCAACACCACCTCCACTGCCAAAGAAAACAATTTTGAGAGCTAACACAGAGCCAACTCCCCGAGATCTCCAGAAGCAGGCTCTGGAGAACAACCTGTGCATCATGGCCAATCCCACCTATGACATTGACACCAACTGGGAAGCGAGCAGCGCCTGCTCCTCAGTCAGCCTGGAGCTCAAGGTCCTGGACAATGAGTCAGGAGATTCCTTGGACAGGCCGACAGAGAAACTGAGGGCAACCACCTCAGCAACCAACAGTGTTTCCAGCCTAACCACTATCAGTATTAAGGACCGGTGTTCCAACAGCATGGAGTCCCTGACAGGGAGGCGCCTCTCCCAGGCCAAGCAGGGCCGCGGCGTGCAGAAGCCGCAGAGACAAGCACTTTATCGAGGCATCGAGAACAGGGAGGAGGTGGTGGGCAAGATCCGGAGCCTGCACGCTGACTCGCTGAAGAAGCTGGCACTGAAGTGTGAAGACCTGTTCATGGCCGGGCAGAAGGACCAGCTGCGCTTCGGGGTGGACAGCTGGTCGGATTTCCGGCTCACCAGCGACAAGCCGTGCTGCGAGGCCGGCGACGCCGTTTACTACCCCGCGTCCTACGCTAAGGATCCCCTCAACAATTACGCAGTCAAGGTAGGGGGGCTTGAAAATGGTAACCCAGGGAACCGGTGCAAACTGTGACAACAGCCATACTCTGCACCACGTCCAGTAGTGATAGGGCCTACTGCTGGCAGATGGGTGAGAAGTAAGATTCCCAAAGTACAGGCTCTTCCTTCTGGCCAGACCCATCTGTGGCATTGGTATCTGCTGTTTAATTGCATATGTTTTTATTGCAGCTCCAAAATGACTGAAAGAGAAATCAACACATCTTAGTTTTTACTATGGTCATAGCTTAATGACACTTTGAAGGAAAAGCTGTATTATTTTAAAGTGTGTTGGCAGTTTTTTGGAAACTCGCAATGATAAAATCCTTTGATTCTCCTGCATGCAGAGGAAATTAAATCATTACTCCTCGTTAGGAAAGTTTTCCTAAAAAATGGAAAAGTTCTCCATTTTCAGAGCCATGTAATTTTAAATGTATATTTTAGGGTAATAGACCTTTCTGTTCCCATACAAGGTCTTAGAATTTCACCAGTGCTCATTACCAGCCTTTCAAAAGCTCTGCCTAGCCATCAGTGTTTGCTTTATGACTTCTTCAACTAACTCATTTAAAGAAATAAGATTTACTAGATTTACTGCTAATATATGAGTACCTAGCTGGCCAGATACTGTTATCTCACCAGATACTGTTATTTCATGGATTTTTATATAGCTAGTTCTTTCTGAATGCTGTATCTCTGCATTTCTCAATGCTTATCCGGTAGGAAGATAGTGAGAAGGACAGCTGAGACTCCTAGCACCGTCAGGCTTCCTGTGTGACCTTGAGTAAATCACTGAACTACGGACTCCTCCTTGTTGAAACTGAGATAAAACATTTATTGCCTGACACAGATGTGTGAGGCCTGAGCTGTTATTCCTTATATTTGACATTCTCACAAGGGTGGTGCTTTACGGGAACAAAATGTTGTTACCACTCCTGCATGACTGTTTACAAGAAAGAGATAAAAAAATGAAAGGTAAGATTGGTGCAGCTAATATGTTTTTCTGAAACCTAAAAAAGGTATCTTTTTAGTGCAGATATCTGAGTCTAACCATTTATGTTGCATTAAGGACTTCTTACTGGAAAAGATGTGAAATAAAATATAGATGTCTTGGAGCTGCCATGTCCAGTGGTACTGAGTGGCCAAGGAAGAACCAGCCCATGAGCATATCTGGCAATCAGCTGTGGTTCAGAATCAGCATCTAGCATTGCTCATTGCTGGCTTGGAGGGTTTTGCTTTAATATAATGATGCAAAAGGATTGCTTCTAGGGCCCAAAGTGGTATTTTTCTATATAGGCAGGTCTGAGTAATCATTAATGTGATATCTCTTTGCACACCACGGATGTGCCTTTAAAGTATTCCCTGACAGGCACGACCTGTGTCATTGTTCTGTTATCTCCTGTCCTCAGAAATACATTTTCCTTGTGGAAAGCCAGAGAGAAGAAAGAACAGCAGTGCAACATGGTCAAATAGGTGCTAAATTTTCTTTTTCATAATTCAGGTGTCTTAAAAATAGTTCTCTGACTAACAAGGTTTATTGCATTGTAATAGATGTGAGTGAAGTATCCACAAAATCTCCTTGAGCTGGAGGTCACCAGGAACTTTGTGCTGTTAGGATGAGAGGAAAAGTTCCTCTTGAAAATATCCCCCCTGGCACTTAATGTGATAGAGGAAGGTGTTAGCCCCAAGTCGATCTTTGACTTATAAGCCATAGGTCTAGGATCAGATTTGTCCAAAAGCTCATAACCACAGATTGCTGTTTCATTACACAGAGATTTGGGGAATTTAGCTTTAACAAATACGCTAGTTTTTACTACCAGGGGTGTTTTTTGTGTGAGCCAAATTACATAGTAATCTACCTTCAACAAATAACCTATGTCTTCCTGCCACTTTAAATCTTTCATCCCCAAAATAGGGTGGAAAAAGCAGTGAGATGAAAATTACTGGTGTGCCAATTGAATCCAAAACAGTCTTCCTGTTATTTTGGATCAAGTGTTAGAAATACACTTTGAAAGCGTATCTGGAGCCACATCTCTAGATGGTGTAAATTAATGTAGCTCTTTTGAGTTTTGCAGAACTACCCAAGCAACACTGGCTAACAATTCAGACAGTTCTTAAGTTTTATGATTTTAATATTAGATCTGAGAAACAATGTCATAATGAGATTTTTTAAATTATTATTCTCTTTGTAGAAAATCAGAGATTCACCCTCAAACAGTGCTAATAGTCTTGATACATAAAATTGGCATTTTCATATTCTGTCTCCAAAAATAAAATTACAAAAGCATTGTTAAAAATTCAGCTTTGACCATTTATGTACTGCTGAATTAAATTTAGAACAATGAATGATTTGTAGAGGTGAATGTAACAGTGCACTTCTACATTCTGCTGGTTTCACCAGTAAAAGATGCTCTGATAAATTTGGTGGAGAACGAGCACAACTTGTTCTGTTGGGGTGGATATAAGAGGAAACATTCATAGGAGTGTGTTGTTTCACAGCACTTTATTATGCTTTTTACTTCAACTCTCACCTAATCTGCTAGTAAACACCCAGTGCAAAAATAGCTGGAGGAAACCATGTGGAAATTATTTTGACTGAAACGTTAGAAATAAAACCAGTACGTAAGTCGTGATCAGAGAAGTACTTTTCCAAATGGAAAGATATAAGTTCCCTTTCAAGAAAGGTTTCCATAAAATTCCAGACCCTGAGTTTTCTTTCACCTAAGTGCAGTACCACCTTCTGAGCAGTTGGTGGGCAATATAGATAAACATTCCCCTGAAACCACAGTCTTATCAGTAATTCCAAATATGTGGTGAAAAGGTTACACCAAAGTAAAAGTACCCCAGAGCATCAGCTCTTTGGACACAGCAGCTTGGATGAGTTCTGTTCTTAGTGTCCTGACACAAATTGAATAAGGCACTGATGTGGCATTTATTAAAAAATAAATGAATAAATTATATTTCTCAGAAGGAATAACAGACAATATAACTACTGTGTCAGTGACATGAACTACTTCCACTTTCAGTATTAAACTCTCAAAACAGACACTGTGCAGTATCACAGGCTGACTCACAGAAGTCATGATTCAGAGTCCACACAGAAAAACAGCCATAAAACCCAGCTGGCTCTGGCCACAGGCACGTGTGGCAATGCTGGTCAGGTGGGGTAACAGGAATTGCAAAGGTGCAGATGGCTCAGAAGGAGCAGTTTGAATTTATTGCTTTGATTGCTGCAGGGCAGCGGAAGTTCTCCTAGCAGTAAAACCTTGGGATTCCTGTAAGGTTTGTGTCCCAGATACAAAACAGGAATGCAGAAGTAAGTAGCAATGGGCTGAACTTGGCTGGCAGTTTTGTATTGCAGCTGACAATTATTTCTAGTCATGTTTAGTTTGTCACAGTGTGCTAAGGTGGTTTTATTTGTGGAGCTTCCGGTCAGAAGCACTGTTAAAGGTTGTCCCAGAACTTCGTGCTTCAGATCAAAACAAAGCAATGTACATTCAACTTCCAGCCCATTCCCAGTTCAGTCACAGCAGAATGGAATTCCGTGTTTTGGCACATCGTTAAAAAGTCAAAGCTCTATTCCAAGGCCAGATCAAGAAAATGAGGTCAATCAGAGATCAAACTGGCCTCCTTGGTAAACAAGGTTGTGCCAAGAACAAGCTATCAATTTGGGATTAGCAAGCTTTCATTCTACACAGAATTTCATTTGCAGTTGTCCCTCTCTGCAATACAACAAAGTGGCACAGATGGTACAGTCTTTGTGATCTTCTGCGTTTCTCATTTTCAGCATTTGTAAATTCATTTCCCACAATATTCATCGTGCTTTAAGTTCACTGACACTGTGTAAAATGCATAGGACAGAGTGGAAATGAGATTCCCTGCTGGGAAAGCTGATGGCACAGTAGGCTACAGGACTCATAAAGGAAAAAGAAAAGCTAATGTACAACATTTTGTAGAAGCTCTGAAACATTCAAATCCTGCTTCTTGGTCTGGGAGCACTGAGGACAATTGAAATGGCAGGATATGAAGAAACCTGTCCTGTCCCTATAAATGTGACAGACATTTAGTTCATGTGGATGCATTAAAGAAAAGATACATGATGACAGTGCATTCCAGTGAAAAGGAAGATGGATACTTTGCATTCCTTCCTACTTGTACTTTCCTTTTTTTTCTCATTTCTTGCGTCATATGGAAGGGTTTTTCACCAACATTGCTTCATCTTTTGAACAACCAGCTCTTTATCAGCTCATGAAATAAGGCTGGCCAAGCCCTTATCAACACCTTCCTTTCAGCTGTTATCACATACCATATCTTCATAGCTCGGCTGGATGTATTTCATTAAAGCAAATGGTAAATGACTGATTGTCCTACTTTCTGTGTTAGTGTTTTAGTCAAAGTAGTTTCACCCTTTCTTCCTGTGCCAAAAAATAGGTATTCAGCATACTCTACAAGTAAAAGGCAACAGGATTTCCATCTTTTCGAGTAGATGACTGGAACAGACAAAAGCTTTAAAAATGCAAAGGAAACTAGACTGTATATTTTTTACCAGTTTTGACACAGAATTAACCACCACAAGCAGAAAAGCAGCTCTGTGTGCACTCCTTTAGCAATTCATCACCAGCAGTTGAAAATACTTGCTAGGGAGGCCAATAAATTTCACAATTTGTTCCCTAATTTTTTTCAAATGTAAATACTGACTTTAGTCACATAATTTATACTCCAACTCAAACCATTTTGAAAGTTTTAAATCTTCATTGGATGGTCATTCAGATGGTAGTTTTAGGTGATAGTGGAGTTATTCCAGTACAAAATGCTTGGGCGAGAATATTTACCCATTGATGGTATTAAACACCAGTATTCTCTACTCTATTGCAAAACTGTAATATAAAATAGACTCCTGAATAGAACCTGCAACGTAAAAGAATCTGAACAGTGCAATGTAAAACGCCAGGACTTACCTGAAGTGCTGCCAGACAAATTACAGGAACCTCAGATTACTGCAGGTCTGTCTTCTAGAAAACTGCTTTATTAATTCAGACAGGTGTCTGATTTGTTATCACACTCTGAGTTTGGGTGCTGCCTCAAGACATCCCAGCTCTCCCTTCCTCCTGACAATTGCAGAGTGCCCAGTGTACAAATTTTAGTGGTTGTGTAGTCAGCAATTTAAGCAGCCTGTAATAACCCAGCTGCCTCTTCCACTTCTCATTTCATGGTGTTTGTAAACAAAAAGCAAGAAGCAGAAAATACATCTCGAATCAGATCTCAGTTCTCTTGTCTTTGTAGATATTGAATGCAGGGTCATGTACCCATCTGCTTCTCTGTATTAACCAAGAGAACTGCACGTGTCCAAAAGCCATTTGTGGCCAATTGTGGGATTGGCCATTTGTGGGATTAGAGATTTTTTCCCTATATTGGTTAGATTCCTTAACAGCACAATAAGGAGGAAAAATCTCTTTTAATGAATGCAGTCATTTTAGTATTGGTTTTAATCATGATATTATTTAGTATTTAATGTCTGGCTTGTTGATAATTTAAATTCTGTTTTATTGATATAGAGAGGAGTCTGAAACAAGACCTCATATTTAACAACTGATTTAGGGGAAAGTTTGGCCCTGCTGTGGCTTCACACTTGAGAGTGGACACTGCTCTGAATGTTTTCAAGAACACAGGGAGTTAGTAATGTAACTTATTCTACCTCTGAAGTGTTTGAGGATCATTGTACACAAAGCTCTGTTCTGCTGAATGCTGCAGAGGTCTCAGCTGGAATACTGAATTCATTATAGGGTACACTCTTCAGAAAGATGTAATACATGGGGAGAATCCAGAAAAAAACAACACAAATGACAGCATCAGGAATAAAGATAGGAGAAGTAAGGGCTGGGTATTTTCAAAAATAAAACAAAGAAGATGGGAAAAGTTACCTTTTCCCCAGTTGTAAAGGTATCATGTTCAAGGATAGGCATCCAGAATCAATTTTTAGCCAATCAGCAAGGAGAAGGGCTATCATTTTAATTTGAAGTAAAATTGGTTTAGGATTGAATAGTGGGAAGAAAGATAAAGAAGACAGAGAAGCAGAACTGTTTTGGGGTGGGTTAGTAGGCTGGAGAGGCGTTTCTCAGGGATGACCAAACAGATGAGACTGGCCTTGCAGGCCACTGGCTCAGGAAAAACATCCTCTGCACCAACAGCTGGATGCCTTTGGATGCAGATGTGCACGGCCAGTCAGTTCTAAATTAGAAGAAAGCATGACCACATCTATAGAGCAGGATGAAAGTGTGCTTCTGTACTCCCACAGTTCTGGGATTGGCCATGCTTTCTAAAATGAGAACCAAAGGTGATTCTGAGAGGTACAGATTCTATCTCCAATTTTAACTGAAATAGTAGTAAATTTGAGAATATTCCCTGAAGTAAGTAGGAAAAAGAGGCTGCCTAGGGTTAAAATTAGAAACTAGGAAAAAGTCTTGATTACTTTGCTTTTCTTTTCTGTTGGCAAGGAGAAATCCTTTTCATAAACTTTTTAAAAAGCCTTATATATACCAAACTGAGAAGTGTATATTGTTTTCAGAGCACATACTGTGTGGATTATACATTCCTAGCAGAATATCAGTTTTAGCTGACTGGCGGCACTAGAAATCATCCATGGATGAAGAAACAGAGTGCAGTAGCTAAGGCCAAGTGTGGTTCTCAACATTTTTTGTCAGCAAGTAAACTTGACTTTAAAACTAAACTCTTTCAGAATGAGGTAGGGTTTTGCCTTTTTTTTTTTTTTTCAGTTAGGTCACTTAAGTATTTTTAAAAACTAAAGGCTGAATTACAACATGCTGAGCCTTTTCTGCAGTTGGAATTGAGTATTCCCATGGCTGGCTGTGCAAGAAAAAGGGCCATGGACTTGATTGAAGGGCATAGAAGATGGAACAATTTTTTTTTTCCTTAATAACTCTTCTCCCAGTCAGATTTGATACACACCATGTGTGTACATTCAACACATATATATGGGTCTGTCTGTGTAGCTTTTCTAGTTCTGTCTTCTGTGCAGTATTAAGTATTTAATCAATCTAGGGACTTCAGTCTCAAAGACAATCAGCTGCCATTTTCTTTTCCTATATAATTCAAAGGTTATTGCTATATTTTTGCTTCTATAACAGTGAGAGAAGGGAACAGGGGGCACACGTGCCACTGAGAACTCACTTCACCTCTTAACAGGGTAAAATACATTTGAATTTAAATGAGCAAAAGCCACTGTAAAAACAGGGTAAGGATCAACATTTCCTCTTGTAAATAAAATTGACTAGAAAATGCATTTTTCAAATCAGTTTTGTGTGTTTGTGGCAGTTATAAACAGGCATTTTTAGTGTACATAATGAGTAGGGAAATGTAAGTGCTTGTGAAGTATGGAAATATGCACAGCCTCAAAGACAAGAGGACAATGAGAATGTTGGTACAACTTTTGTCTGAGTTCCTATGGTTATCTGACAATGCAGTTTTCTGATCAAGTACCATAAAAGATTAAATCTCCCATTTATATTTCTTAAATATATAAGCATGTAAAATATGAAAAAATTATGTGTGCATTACTGAAAGGTAGGTTTATAACTTACCTGCAGAAGTTCTGAGAAGGGGAAAATGAGAAACAGAAAGAAAAGTCACCTAATGCCTACATTTGGGGCTAGGATGAGATCTGAGTTTCTTGGTGGTGGTGACTGTGTATAACAAATGCTGACTTGGACTAACCTTAATAATCTGGCTTTCCTTGGTTTCAGAGATGAGCTAAAGGAAGCTGTAACTTCATCTGGAGAGAGATGACTTCCTCTTTTCTCTTCTCTGAGCTTGCACTTAAAACCTGTTGGTGCATTATAACAAGTGAATATTTAGACTCTAACCATGTAAAAGAGTAAAACATACACTTAACCTTACATGCTTTGAATGATCTCCCTGAATTTAGTAGAACTAAGGTTAATATGCAAAGGTCAACACAGCTGAGTTTTAGTAATTTTAATCAGTAAATACCTTAGAAACAGAGACCCTAATAGGGCTTTTCCAGTGACTTGTCAGGGGTTGGAGCTGTCAGTTGTTATGGCAGTGCAAACAATTAATAAGGATAATTACTATGTTGATAATGTATATATCAATAAAATACTTCTGGACATAAATATACCTATATATGGCAAAAGACCATACCATGTGCTTTGGATCTTGATAACTGATTGCAAGCAATTAAGGCACCACATTCTAATGATTGTCCATTCATCACCTGAGCCAAGTCTGCCTGGCAGCAGGCTGTGCCATGCCCACATACACCCCTCACTGCAGACACACTGCTGCAGCTCATGGATTTCAGTTCCAGTGGGCAAGGAGCAAACATCAGTCACCCAGCTGACAGGGGTTGACTTGTTATGCCATGATAACTCAGCCATGTGCAAGTGTTTGGTGAAATACTTTATGCATATTTCTCTGTATCCCCTAGTGCTACTGATTATTTTTATCTTGTTCAAGCTTCACACCAAGCTTGCAATAAAATGATACGGATAAACAAGTAAAATTTACCATGTATCAACTGCTGTTCTGATTACAAACCAGAATTGTGTTTTCCATTTTCGTCTGTGCAGAGGGAGAGATGGCTCTATGTATTGCTCTGCAGTTGCTTACTAGCCAATGAAAATTGTTTGGGTGCCATAAGACAGTCTGCCAAGGTCAGTTCATTAAAAAAATGTTTATTGTGCATATTTAGGCCTAGACTGGAGATCCCATCAACAAAGTACATATTAAAAAAAAGATACAGAATTTAGAAATTAAAGAATTATGTCTGTTCTGTTTATTTCTTCCCCAGATTTGTAAGAGCAAGGCTAAGGAATCCCAGCAGTATTATCACAGCCTGTCTATCCGGCAGAGCCTGGCTATCAACTTTAACATCCAGCAGGACTGTGGCCATTTCCTCGCCGAAGTGCCAGTTCGTCTCCTTCCGTGGGAGGATGACGACGCACCCGATGTGGAAGAAGAAGAGCGGGAAGAGGAGGAGAAAAATGCTGAGCAGAAGAACAGAGACACTGCTTCCGCTCCAGAGGCCTCCCTCAAAGACAGCCCCAGCAGCCAGGGCACCATCAGCAAGCCTCGCAGCCGCGTGGTGGTGATCACACGGGAGGTGCCGCACCTGACAGTGGCCGACTTCGTGCGGGACTCGGCGCCCCGGCACACCAAGAGCCCCGACCTGTACGAGAGACAGGTGTGTCTGCTGCTCCTGCAGCTGTGCCTGGGCCTCGAGCACCTGAAGCCCTACCACATCACACACTGTGACCTGCGCTTGGAGAACCTGCTGCTGGTTCACTCCAGACCGGGAGGCAGCCCCCTGAGCCCCGAGGCCACGGAACCCAGTCCCAGCACTGCCTGCCCAGCCAGATTAATTGTGAGCAACTTCTCCCAGGCCAAGCAGAAGAGTCATATGGTGGATCCTGAGGTGCTACGGGATCAGTCCCGCCTGGCTCCAGAAATCATCACTGCAACGCAGTACAAGAAGTGTGATGAGTTCCAGACTGGCATCCTCATCTATGAAATGCTGCACTTACCCAACCCCTTTGATGAGAATCCAGAGCTGAAAGAGAAGGAGTACACTTGTGCTGATCTCCCCAAGATTCCTTGCCGTTCCCTCTACTCTCAAGGGCTTCAACAACTTGCCAGCTGCCTGCTGAATCCCAACCCTTCAGAGAGGATCTTGATATCAGAAGCCAAAGGAATCCTTCAGTGTTTGCTTTGGGGTCCACGTGAGGACTTGTTCCATGCCCTCAGTACGTCTTCCAACCCCTCACGGAGAGATGCTATACTTCAGAACTGGCTCGATATAAAAAGGACGCTGCTGATGATCAAGTTTGCAGAGAAGTCCTTGGAGAGGGACTGTGGAATTATTCTGGAAGACTGGCTTTGTTGTCAGTATCTGGCTTTTGCCACTACAGACTCACTTCAGCGCATTGTGAGACTCATGAAGCAGCACTAGTTGTAGAGCCTGTTGCTTTTCATGAAGCACCCCCACCTCTGTCCCAGCCCTCACTCCAGCCTGCACTAGGGCTCACACTTTGTACAATGGTTACAAAACAGCCTAGACATCAAAGCCAGCAACTCTGAGCAAATAGGTTCTAATTGGGGAAATTGCATCCTGTACCAAGTATGACAGAAACTTTACTTTTTTGCCAGGCCTGCTAGGGATTGATCACATACACGACTGCATTTGGATCAGACAGTATGTAACTTGATTCACATCTGGCTGAAAAGGAGAGCAAGCTTTGATACCACTATTTCTACCACTGCATTAAACAAACTGCCCTCTTCTTCTGGGTAGTTTCTGTCATTTCCTACATAACATTGATTAGTGAATAGCAGTGACCATAAGCAGAGACAGATTAGTGATGAATGTGAGATGAATTATCCACCATGCCACAAAACACTCATTTGCTTTCACTCCACATACCACACATTTCCTCTCAGCTTAGTCAGTCCCCCCACAAGCAGACTGTGCTCCTCTTTCCTTTGCTCTCAACCAGATTCTGATCTTTCTCTTACACTTTACACCATCTGTACTTTCCTCCCGAGATTTGGTTTTCCTGCTGACCACAGCAAGTGTCAGTGAGCAGTAAGCATCTGTGTTCAGTCCTTTTCCCTCCTCTTCTGCCTCACTGCCCACCCATATCCTTTCTAACCATGGATCTGCAATTCCATCAATGCTGCCTTAATCAAACCCTTAGCTTGAGACCTGCATCTGCATTAAAAAGCAGAATATGCACACTTTGTCTATGCTATTTCCTAGGCAACTTTCACCTTTCAACTGTTGACGTACTGTAGCCATAACCACATTTATACAAGAACAATACAACACATGGTGAGCCATTGAAATTCCCCTTCCATCACAGAAAGCACTAAAGCCTGACTTGAAATGGATGGGACGTACATAACCTTCTCTGACAATCACTGCTATGAATCAGGGATGAAAATAAAAGCCACCTCTTCTGTTTTGTTTTGGTCTGCTCTTGTCACTTATGCCATACTGCAAAGTGAGACTGAAATAGGCTCTGCAGGTTTGTTGGCAGGAGATAGAAATGTTTTGAGCTTGTCTGTGTGTAGCTCACAGGCAACGTGGAGACACTTTTACTGCAGACACAGTTCTCTGAAGGGTATAAACAAGGGGACAAAAACACTGTTGTTTAATTATTGAGAGAGCTGTTGAGTTTAGCAGCCATGACCAACAGCATCATGATCCACATTTCCTGCAGCAGTGCTTGGCTGCCCATCTCTTGTCTGTTGTAACCAGTGTTTTCTAATGTTGCTATAGACAACACCCTAAAAATGGAATGTTGTCAGAAGAGCTCAAAGAGCATCACAGACAGAGTTTTGGACTAGTGCAGGAATTAGTGAGGATTGAAGAGTCAGAATTTTTAAAACCTCAACTTGAAGGAGCTTTTTCACTTTTAGAGGCCACTGCTGACTTCCTTCTGTGCCCTAACAGCCGTTTCTCATGGAACCTCTGTAGAGACAATATCTTTGCTCAGTATTGTTAGGCTAGGAGTTGTTTCCTGAGTTGCTCTGAAGAACGGATCTGGATGCAGGGGGAAAAGCGATCCCGAATATTCTGACCCGGGTGATGGAAAGCAGACAGCCCTAGTTATGAGCCTGTGCTTCTCTCCTATGGATCTATGTGCAATTCTTGTATTATTTTTTAAAGCTGTACATTACAGTGTTCACTTTACACACCAGCCTTTATCCAATGCTAGATCTGCAGCCCCTTCCTTTACTTTCCTGGCACATAAATACACAGATAACCATGTGTTCTTTTTATGGATTGATGTTCCATTTTAATTGTTGAAACTGTGAGGAATCAATTCACTTCAGCCTTGAAACAAATAGCCACTTTATACAGCATATGCATTCTTGGACCAGATGCATGGAAACTGAACAAACAGTCCTGCAGGCTTAAAGTCAGCAAAAGTAGCTCTGGATCCACGCCATACATCAAGGGGTTGACGTGTCTGTATTATTCTTCTCTGGCATCTCTCAGAGCTCAGCTGAATAGTGTGTGGAAGCCTACATCGATTGTGCCATAGTATAGACTGTCTTTGTGACCTTTCTAGAGATTTTTTTGAAACTTCTGATGATTATTCTTTTGTTTGATTCACCTGTATCAGTGAAGGATCAGGCAAGGATAAGGATAATATATTCTAATGTGATATGTATGTTTTTCTTTCTCTTTTTGGCAAAAAGGTTAGGATGGCGGCATTGATGCAGAAAAACAGGACAGTGCATTAAAAGCCCAAGTGCAATGTATGTAGTTGAAGTACTTCCTCTGCATCAGGAAAGAAAGTTTCTACACTACTGCTGAGCAGCTCGTAGAAGAACCTTTACAAAGAATCTCCTGTTCAGCACAGCCCTGCTTTATCTGGACACAGGAGGGCAATGCTCCCATAGTTCACATACACCGAGCATGGCAAGTCACTCGTGTACTACCCACCAGCTATTAGTGACCATGTGCTGAGCTGCCAGTGGGGCTTCTTGTTCTCTGTGGTCTGGTTTTGTGTTTGTTCTGTAGTGTGTGTGTGCACCTGGCTTCTCAGCTAGCTCAGATAGGCATAGGAGTAACTCTTGGACCACCTGGCATTGCAGTGGGGCGATCCCTTGAAGCTTCTGGGTGTTCCCATGTTCAGGGACATGTGTTCCCACTGTGACTTGGATGTCAACACGCACATGCAAAGTTGGATTTTGAATGTTGTACAACCGTACGTATTAATGCAGCTGGTCCAACGCCTTTGTATCTCTAGCTATCTAATTTCAGTTTGTATCTTTTGTGATGAACAATACTCATTTTAGCTCTGCAGTATAATCAAGCATGGATAGATGTTCACTACCAACCTCTCTCTTGTGCAGCACTGGGTAAACTTTAGCAATTTGTAATGTTGTGTGGTTTTTTTCTTTAAAAAAGAAAGAATGGTCAATGTAGTCAAACCTGATCTGGCCTGAGCTCTTCCTTGAGGAGCTCAAGGCTGACTTTGCAGATCTGCCCATAACTGATGCATCTGTGTTTGTGGTGGTTCTCCATCCTGGCACCAGATTGTGCCACGTAAATACACAAGAATGTATGCATTAAACTGATTGTAAACAAATCCTAAGAATGCTACAGCATAATTGCTAAGCAAAAGGAAAAAAACCCGCTGTGTTTGTAACAGGATCCTGTGTATGGCAGGAACAAAACCCCTGGCTGTGCATGTTCGAACGTACTTGAATATGTGCACAGATCTTGAATTTCTTTTTAGCAATGTCGCACTTTCAGTTGAGCTCAAGAAATAGGAAGAGCTGCAAATCTAAGATAACAGTATTGACTGTAAATATATATTTTTCTATTAATAAAAGCTGTCATTCAAATATTTTTAACATGAGCTCTAAAGATTTTTCCAGTGGAAACTAATTTCTGGAAAAATCAAATGCTCGTTTGAAGAATTATGATGAGTGGTTTCTGATCCTTTTAGAGCCATTAAAACCCTCTCTAATATTACAGAGAGAGCACAGTGATTGGATTCACAATGTTTAGTGCCTTGTCAAAAACCTGAAATGTAGCTGGTCAGTTGGTGGAAATCTTATTCTTTTCATAACAGCCCTACAAATAGTACTGCCCATGTAAAGATGCAAAAGACTTTACAAAATTTAATGCTGTACTTTGTATGATACTGGGTTGATCTATTCCATAAGATTTGCGGGAATGGGTTCCTTTTAAGTTGCTTGTAGTACAGCATAATGAAAGTAGTAACAAAGTAACAAAACTGTGAGCTTTCAAATTTGGGACCTGCAGAGGGAGAATAACAGTGGATACCAAGTGAGTTGTTCCAGCCTGACCAGGCACCAGGAGAAGCCTCTTGCTCTGACAATCTGCTGCAGACACTCGGCGCTGCCCAGGGAGGGATCCCCTGCTCCGGGAGCAGTGCGAGGGGGAAACATGCTGCTCCTGCTGGGGGTGGCGGGTGCTGCACACCACCCTTGGGCTGTGGGGAGAAATGCAAACCTCTGTTCAAACAGGAGAGCTAGAAGAACTGCTCCTGAGATGGTGTGGAAACTGGGTTAGTTTTGTATTTCTTAAATGGAAATTACTAATTATCTGTCAAACCTCAGATCTGATCCAGTCAATATGCATAACCAGGTGAATATAAAGAAACTCTACTAGTAAAAGCTTGCCTACGAATTTTTAGGAATGAGTGAATCCAGAATTTTCTTCTGGAGCCCCTGGAATGTCCAGATGTAGAAGCCTGGTGTCACTTCAGTATTCAGACAGGTGAAATCAGTAACTCCAGCCAGGATACCATGTTGCTGCCCCACAGAGAAGATTGCAGGTAGCATTTACAAAAATGTTCCACCTTAAATCTTTTATGCTCCACACATCCCACCCACAAGGTATGAATAGATCATCTTGACATGTTAACACAAGAGAATTCCTATGTCTTATAGAGAAAAATATATTATTTAAATAAAATATGTGTGTTAGGGTTCAGCTACTTGCAGAATTTATTCAGCAGCTTCACACTGTAGTTCCTTAATTTTAACATATATTTGCTGCTGAAATAAAATGGATCTGTTTCTGAATTCTTGTGCTGAGATTCCCATCTAAATTAATTTTTTTTGTTTATAATAACAAATCCATATGTAAATATAAATTAAATGATCCTGTTTTTATTTAAATCAATTTTAAGTTTTCTGAGGGATATAATAGAAACTGAGTCAGACCTTTTAATGCACTTTCTTTTCCCCCCTTTCTCCAAATTGACTTTCTCAGTACAAACAGTACTTAACTGCATGACTAGACCATCAGTTTTACTCTGCTTTTGCAGAGGTGGTGTTGGTTCTGTTAAAACTCCTGTAAGACCTAGAGCGAAATCAAAGCCCTTCAGCCAGCACAGAGAGAGATGTGATTGTGATTTAGTTATGCAGTAAGATAACATCAAAGAAGTACAGAACAGAATTTTGAATACCTCTATAAAAATACACCTGTGGAAATATTCTGTAAACAATCATGTGGATTACAAAGACTTCAAGAAAAGAATACACAAAAAATACTTTTCAAAACACTGGGGAGAAATTTCTTAAGGGCACCCTCAACTCCAAAGAAGGAGCAAGTCTTTTTCCCTGCTGTGTTGCAGAGATTTTCTGGTAGACATTTGTATGGATTTTCTTACTCACCTGGATGCAGTATTAGAAGGATGGTGATTTTGAGTAGGTGTAGAATGTAATTTAAATAATTTCCTGTAAGTCTCCTTGCATTGGTGCTCCACTCAGCATTTACCTGGAAACCACAGAATGCTTTCAGATCAAGCAGAGTTGCCAGTGAGAAATGAAATACTCGACTTACCTGTACATAAGCATTTTACCACTCTACAGAATTTGAGAATTTGGTTTCTACTTCAGACTATAAAGATTTTTTTTCCATAAATTTAAGGGGAAGATTTCAGGGATTTAAAGAGGTTGGAGCTTTTTTTTATATGGAAGAAATATTTGTTCATAAATATATATATACATACATATATANCCTCTTCAAAAACTACTCAAAACTTCTGTTTCCGTGTTCTTTGGATTGTTGGTATTAGAAGGTTTTGCAGTTGAAATCCTTGGGTTTTTTTCTTTTAAAACTTAATTATGCTGAGCATTTAAGAATATGTTCTTGTTTTTAATAAAAGGGGAAAATTTATTTTTAAATTAGGGACTCCGAAATCAGTGGACTTTTATAAATGAGATTTCTTTAAATGCCTTGAATAAGGGAATTTTTTTTAATTTCTTTTTTCAGTTCCATTCTTGTGGGTAATTTGTATTTGGAATTCCTGGTTGCATTGCTTTATCTGGTGCTTCATATTGATATTTACACATTTTTATATAAATAAGTATATAAACTTCAAGCCTTCCTTTGTGATCAGGGGCAGTTACACTCTGGTTTGCTGTGGTACTTTGCTGTGTACTCTGTGGCATTCATGTTACTGTGTAAATAAACTAGTTTTATTACACTCAAAATCAAACTTGCAGTTGGCTATTTTTTCTCCCTTCCTAGGTAATTAGGCCAATAGGTGTATTTCTGAGGCAAATGCATGTGGCCATGCAGCACAGGGTTTTATTCCAAGAGCAGCTGGGTTTGCAGCAGGTGTGGCAGGTGCACACCTGGGCGAGGCTGCTGCCCCCACTGTGGCCCCACATCTCAGCTGCAGGAGCTGCCAGTGCTCCAGACACTGCCCCACCTCCCACCTCTGGCATCTGTCCCACAAGCCTCACCATGGCTGGCACTATTTCAGCTCCATCTGGACAAGTGGCAGCAACAACCCAAAAATAAACTGGCCACCAGTGGCTGCTGTTGATTGAACCAGTGTCTTGTAAGGCCTGCTTGGAGAGAAGTGACTTGGCACATTAATGACAATGGCCACACTGGGGACAACCCTTGGCATGTAAGGAGCTGAGCCAAAGTTAGAAATTTCCCTAGGGTGGACAGGGTTTAAATGACCTGCTGTGACGGAATAAAATTACTCTTAAGTCAAATTTTTACATGCAGTGACAAAGCAGGAGCATGCCTCCAAGGCAGTCGTCTGTGGTGGAATTCATTGTGTCAGATCTGTTACCTTGAAGCATCCGACCTGATGGAGGGTCTGTGGGAAACAGATGGGATAATGTGCATCTTCCACAGCCGTGCAGACACACTTCAGTGGCACTGAGATCAAACAGCTCAATTTTGTACCCAGATTTGACAGGCAGCAATGGTAGCTGCAGATGCTAATTTATTAGCATAGAACAGATGACACCATATACGTCGGAGCAGCGCCGTGCTTCAGTCACACTGCTCACAAACACTCTTGAAAGAAAAAATAAAAACAATCCAAAAAAACAGCCTGCAGGCTCTATTCTCCCCACAGTCACAGTGGCTTTGCACAGGTATGTCATCAGTTTCAATTATCAGAATTAGGTGAAGTGTAACTACTACCTGCCGTTCACATTTATTTGTTAGACACTGTATGAAAGGCTTTCAAAAACAGTTTAAGCTATTGTCCTCATC
>VXBB01014689.1:110752-224475 GCA_013399915.1 Illadopsis cleaveri
TGTTCTTTGGATTGTTGGTATTAGAAGGTTTTGCAGTTGAAATCCTTGGGTTTTTTTCTTTTAAAACTTAATTATGCTGAGCATTTAAGAATATGTTCTTGTTTTTAATAAAAGGGGAAAATTTATTTTTAAATTAGGGACTCCGAAATCAGTGGACTTTTATAAATGAGATTTCTTTAAATGCCTTGAATAAGGGAATTTTTTTTAATTTCTTTTTTCAGTTCCATTCTTGTGGGTAATTTGTATTTGGAATTCCTGGTTGCATTGCTTTATCTGGTGCTTCATATTGATATTTACACATTTTTATATAAATAAGTATATAAACTTCAAGCCTTCCTTTGTGATCAGGGGCAGTTACACTCTGGTTTGCTGTGGTACTTTGCTGTGTACTCTGTGGCATTCATGTTACTGTGTAAATAAACTAGTTTTATTACACTCAAAATCAAACTTGCAGTTGGCTATTTTTTCTCCCTTCCTAGGTAATTAGGCCAATAGGTGTATTTCTGAGGCAAATGCATGTGGCCATGCAGCACAGGGTTTTATTCCAAGAGCAGCTGGGTTTGCAGCAGGTGTGGCAGGGGCACACCTGGGCGAGGCTGCTGCCCCCACTGTGGCCCCACATCTCAGCTGCAGGAGCTGCCAGTGCTCCAGACACTGCCCCACCTCCCACCTCTGGCATCTGTCCCACAAGCCTCACCATGGCTGGCACTATTTCAGCTCCATCTGGACAAGTGGCAGCAACAACCCAAAAATAAACTGGCCACCAGTGGCTGCTGTTGATTCCAGTGTCTTGTAAGGCCTGCTTGGAGAGAAGTGACTTGGCACATTAATGACAATGGCCACACTGGGGACAACCCTTGGCATGTAAGGAGCTGAGCCAAAGTTAGAAATTTCCCTAGGGTGGACAGGGTTTAAATGACCTGCTGTGACGGAATAAAATTACTCTTAAGTCAAATTTTTACATGCAGTGACAAAGCAGGAGCATGCCTCCAAGGCAGTCGTCTGTGGTGGAATTCATTGTGTCTGATCTGTTACCTTGAAGCATCCGACCTGATGGAGGGTCTGTGGGAAACAGATGGGATAATGTGCATCTTCCACAGCCGTGCAGACACACTTCAGTGGCACTGAGATCAAACAGCTCAATTTTGTACCCAGATTTGACAGGCAGCAATGGTAGCTGCAGATGCTAATTTATTAGCATAGAACAGATGACACCATATACGTCGGAGCAGCGCCGTGCTTCAGTCACACTGCTCACAAACACTCTTGAAAGAAAAAATAAAAACAATCCAAAAAAACAGCCTGCAGGCTCTATTCTCCCCACAGTCACAGTGGCTTTGCACAGGTATGTCATCAGTTTCAATTATCAGAATTAGGTGAAGTGTAACTACTACCTGCCGTTCACATTTATTTGTTAGACACTGTATGAAAGGCTTTCAAAAACAGTTTAAGCTATTGTCCTCATCCTTTTGAAAAGTACAAAGCTAACAGACTCCAAAGGTGCCAGTAAATACACAACACATTTAACAGCCTGACAGATATTTGGCGTTGCCAGAGTAATCCCTGTTCACTTCAACAAAGTGCCACGGACTTAAGCTAAACAGAGTTGGATTATGCCATTTGTCAGTGGCAATCAGCACTCCGCAGGGAAAAGATATGCAAAAGTAAAATGAACCCTTGTCAAGACATGATAATTACACTAGTTTAACTAAAATCTGTTCGAAATTAATTTAGTTCTGTTAGTGCAAACTCTCTTGTGGGTGTCCTTAAGCAGTTGCAGTCTGGTGTTCTCATTTCAGCTTGTGCCAGACATGAACACAAGTGGAACAGATGCCTGGTTTCAGTTGATGCAAAAATGTCTGTATCAGAATTTTCATCAGAATTTTCTGTCTGTATCAGAATATTTTCAGCCAATATTCTATATTCAATATTCAGCTATGTTCTACATGATAAACCTTTCTTTTGTAGAAAGTCTCCCTGCATCACTTGAGCTCTGCAGGCTGCTGTTTTTGTCCCAGTTAATGAGCTGCGGTTCCCCACAGGAATCACACCATCCTCCTTACCCAGAGGTGCTTTTAACCAGGCTCAGATGGAAGCAGTTCCCAAGGCAAACTGCTCAAGTGAAGTGTTTGCCACAACCTACCTACTCTGCAGAGAGAGGCTGTAGTTTCAATTCTGAGCTAAGACTTGTAGCTCTGTGGAGAAAGATACACATTAAAACACAGTGTTGGGCCTTCAAATCTACCGCACTTGGTGCTGCTGCTGTCTCAGGAGGCAGCACTAGAGCCTGGTGCTTAGCCCACCCCCATGGAAGATGGAGGCAGGCTTCTTACCATCAGTTCAGTGCTTCAAAATGAGCAAAAAGTCATTGTCTGGCAAACAGACACCAGGGGAGTCACTGGGAGAGCAGCTTGGAGGCTCTGAAGTAGATTTGCTTCTGTAAAATCAGAGAACTCTCTAAGTAATAGCTGCTGAAGGTGCATTTTCTTACTACAGCTCCTCACCCTTTGTTTTGCTGGCATTAGGGTGTTATTTTTGTTACATTGCAGCTGGAAGAGTCAGGACATGTATAGAAGGAAGCACTGGAAGTAACAGACAATAATTTAAGGTAAAATCATAAAACTCTGTTTCTTATCCTCCAAAAAGAGAAGGATCAGGAATAGGGAGGTTTATTGCTCAGGTATTTACCTATGTCTGCTCTTTTCAGTGCCAACCCTAGTTGAACAGATCCATAGAAAGCTCCTTTCTCCAGCTGTTGCCTAGTGTTTAACAGGTGCTGGGAGGAGCCCATACTCTCCTGCACAGCACAGTGAGAGACAGGACAGCCCCAGGGACAGAACTTGTGTGAAGTGGGGCTGGGGAGCACTTACAGATCTCATGTCAGATGCCAGGTTTTGCCTGATTTCACTGGAGTCTTAATGGTGCAGAAAAATTGCAGTGAATAGCAGATTAACCTTAAAAAAATATGAAATCCCTGCAGTGTATCTACAAGAAGCAAGCTATTATCTTTGCACCTCTCCAAAGTGCAGAAGGACATAAATGTTCTTCTAAAGAAAATGAAAAATTAAATCAAGGTAATAAAATTCTCCTGGTTCCTACATGGGCACTAAATTTGAATCAAGTTACTGTTGGAAATGGGCCAGTAGTCTGCCCATGTACAACCACCACTGCAACCATCAAAAGAAAAGGAACTTCCCATAACCTGTGAGCCAGTCATGCAGCTTCTCTTGGCCAGGGAAGAAAGTCTCCTTTGAAACTTCTTTCCATTTACATTACTGGGAAAAAAGGTTTTATGCTCTGCCATATTAATCCTTCATCTTACGTATTTGTGTTTGCACAGGAGTTATTGCTAAAGCTGCAATCACAGGACACCAGGGTGTGCTTCACCTTCAAACAAGAAGGTGCAACAGGAAGTCAGAAAAGGTTGTTGGATACTGAATGACAGATGTTTTAATGGCATTAATTACAAATATTTAAATACCATCCAGACCCAGAGCTTCACATTCCCTGGCCCTTTTGCAGCAGTGAACTGTTCAAATCATTTCCCTGTGGCAGGAAGCATTTCTCCCTGTACCTTGGAGTCTCAACATCTCCTTCTATAGGAACTGCAGCACACAGTCCTGATCTCCTCCTTGTTGTGTGTGAGACCTTTTCTGTTGTTGGTTTTTGAGGTGATTCAGCTCAGACTGCGGGGCTAGTAGTAAGGGTGTCAGCATTCTGTAGAAGTGGCAGAATGTATTTCATCTACAGCCCATCAGCACCCTATTTGCTTGTCCTGGGCAGATATGTCCATGCCTAGAATCCTGACTTGAAAATTCTGGACATTCACATAAGAATATTTAGTTTATTTTTTACTAGGAATCAATCTGCATTCATCCAACTCAACATTGCCTTTGGTGGTTTTGTCTTTTTTTTTTTTTTTTTTAATAATTCAAATCCATCTGGAGTCTTTTACAACTTTCTGCAATTTAAGCTAATCTTGAACAGATTTCACTTGGTGATTAATTACTTCTTCCTGCAAATCAGCAATTGGAAACACTGAGCTAAGACTAGTTCTTGGGCACCACTGTCTGTCTTCCCTAAAGAATTTGCACTTGTTTCATTGGTTTTGGTTTCTGTCACAATTAAAAGGGTTTCCTTTTTCTTCACTCACCGGCAATACAATAAAAATACAGTGCGAGTTTTGTGCTGGTACTAAAGCACTTTACAAGAAGAGATTCATTGCTATGCTGCAGATCCAGGAACTGATGGACAGCATGGCAAAGGAGTGTATAAAAAAGACACAGCAAGCCATTTGGTGGCAATAATATGCAGGAATCCAGGGCCTATTCCATCTCCTACACTATTTCTGTTTGCATTCTTTTCACCACTGACTCACGATTATCCATCATGACTTGACAGATTCCATCAATTAAATCTATTGCAGAATGATTTTTATAGAATTATCAATTTGTTTTGTCAATTTTAATAACAGTTCCTCAAACACAAAAGTAACAAGATTACAGTCCCAAAAGAAAGGGATTCAAAGCTATAGCATTGAGCACCAGGTGAAGCTGCTCTGACACCCATTTCAGCTCCAATATCCACCTAGACTGAGGCTAGTGTCCTCTGTCATTTCACCATCCTCTTCTGTCTCCCAGGGAGGTGTTGATACCTCTGGTTTGCAGAAGACAAATGCTGCTTTGGAGCATCTTTCCCACTTGGACCAGCCTAATTCCCAGGTATTGCTGAGCAGCCTTTCTTACAAAGAGGACATTGGGAATGAGCCTCATTAACATGAATAGGAGTCCCGTGGTCAGCTGCCTTGGCACTCTGTCAGAAATGGGAGTAACAGTCCCTGCATTTCTTAACTCCCAAATCTGCTGTGTTATTATGCTGATGACTTCAAGCAGTCTCTACTGGAAGCTTCAAAGGCTTATGTGATGAGCAGGTCCAGTTCATACCACCTCCAGAGGTCCCTTCTGAGATGGCATGACACCTTTCAGTGTAAAATACCCTGAACAGAGCCCCAGTGAACTTGGGCACTTGGGCAGAGAGTTACAGCACATTGGAAAATGTCAGTTCACAGTGTAAATCTCCCTTTTGCTATTGGGTAACTTGCAAACAGCAAATTGTCAAGGCTCTTTCTTCTGCTGTAGTCAAAAGGTGTCTCTGTAACAGCCTGGGGTCCCTCGTGCTGTGCTGGGTACCCTTCCAATACTGCTGCCCTGGAAAAATGCCATCTGCTGAGCAGCACACCATTCAGGGCATCAGGAGCAGGGAGAGGGGGAGGCAGGTGGAAAATAACAGTCCAAGTCTCCGTTAGAACTACTGGCTTACTAGAAGGGCTGTCATTACAGCACTATTGCCAATTTGACAAGAAAAGACAGTGGACAACAAACTACCAACAAAATTCAGATGCTGACCCAAGATGGTGTTTGTAAGAAAATGAGAGATGCAGCACTGTCCCCTCAAAGTATGTCCCTGCCATCACTGTCAGACCTGGCAGTCCTGCAGCTGGCAGCTCTCAGTCTCCAGCGAGCTGGGGACCTTGTGACAATCAGAGAACTGGCCAGGGAGCCTGACTGGTGACTTCCCCAGCAGCTGGTATGAGGCAATGGCAGAGCTGCTCCACACTGCTCTGTGTACAACCTGGATTTAGCTGTGCATCACAAATTTTCTTCCCAGACAACAAGGGCTTTCCCAACATCTTTCCCATAAAAAGGCTACTGGGCAGGAAAAGGGTATCTACCTACACTGAGAGAGAGTTGCAAATGGTGTAGCCAGAGCTCAGTGGAGATGTGCCTGCCTAATACCTCTAAGCATCTAACCTCCAAATCCCATTAGTAAGTTTAAATAAGTCTAAGAGGAAAAGATGTCAGATTTACCATAGACCTGACTCTGGAGTACTCTCCCTGCTGGGCTGAGCCTGTCGCCCATGGCTGACACCACTGGCTGTGCATCTTAGAGGCTTGTACCAATAATAATCACCAGCAAAAAGAACTTTTCCATAATACTTTCTTTAATGTTGCATGCCTTTGTAAGGCTCTCTTCTCTTATCCCTCTTCCTCTATTTTTTTCTCCTTTGACTGTTTTCCAAATTTTCCCTGTTAGTTATTAACTAAACACCAACTCACTGTGTATTTAGTAATCAGATTATCTGCTAATACCTGCCTAAAGCAGCCACCGTTGATTAAAGAAAGAGTGGTCATTATGTTATTTTTAATACAAATTACTTATATTTTTAATACAAATTATTATCCTGAGGCCGAGATTGAATGAAAGGAGAGATCAAATTAATGAGGGATTGAATTAAATTAGAAACATCTGATTGCAGGATTTCCTACATCTCCAAACTGCCAAAAGAAGACAGTGGTATGGCTGCGAATTTATGTTATTTCATGAATAGGTACGAACAGCTTGTTTTAACTGCATCTGAGAAATGTGCCTTACCATGGATATAGCTGGGTAAGTGCTCAAAATCCACAGCAATTTTGAAAGAGGATATAATGTAATAGCAAAAGATTTAATGAGAACATGAGCCAAAAAATCTCTGCTAATTTCTTGTTTCACACAATGTAGGCCAGATTTCCAGGCACCCTGTTCACCCACTGCTTCCCCCACACGTGTATGTGATCACTGCAGCAGGGAACTGCAGACATGGGAGCACACAGCCCCTGAAAGGAAAGCTCTGGGCCACCTTTTGGATGGAGACAAATTTAATACCTTCCTTCAGTCATTAAGATTGCTTTTGAATAATTTTATCTTTTCCACCCTCCCCAAAGTGTCTTAATGAGGGATATGATGTGAAAGCACTTCCCTAGCTTCTAATCTGGATACATTTATTAGTTCTAAATAGCACAGGGAATGAAGATTTCAAGCTTGCTCTCTACAGGGAACAATCAGTGGGCTCAGGACATTGTCTGAACTGAACTGAGCTCCTCAGTTTTATAAGTGGTCTTTCTAATCCTACTTCTTATCCTACTAATTATCAACAATCCCATTGCTATTCCTGCCCTGAGTCTGACTTCATCACAGCAGTACTTGTGTTGCCCTGCATTTCAGTCACTTTTGTGAGACTCTAAACTGCTTGTGAGAAATGCTTTAACTGACTTGATTGATTGTTTATCTCCCAATCATAAATGCTAATTACAGAGCTGAGAAAATTGGTTTGTCTTTATTGCCATACTTCCACACAGAAATACAGAAAATTTTTTTTATTATTATTTCAATGAACTCCCTTTATACTTTGATCCAGTGGGTGCAGAGGACAGATTATTCCTCCCAGTGTGAGAGACTGCTTCACAGAAGCAGTAAGCCAATCAAGAGAAAAATCTTGGCAGTATGAAATTGTGACCTAATTCTATCCTTCACTGCATTTCCTCCTCTCTCCAAAACATCCAAAGTTCAAAACAGGTGCCCTTATACAGAACAGTTCTTCTCTCTATTCAAATAGGTCACTTACAGAATGAAGGCCATAACTGCACATAACCCTCTCACAAACCGGAGTGCTTCCCCAAGCCATGCATGGCTAAGCTCTGGGATGCTTCACATCTCTGGAAAAGGCCTTCCTTGTGGGAAATGCAGCTGTGTTTTACATCCAAGACAGAATGACTTTTCCCTGCTGATTTTAAAAATCAATTGCAGCTACAGTCAGAACAACTGCCCAAGTTCAGCGTGCAACTCCCTGAATTCCAGAGTCAGAGAATCCCCCTGCATGTGGCAGATCCCTGCCCCAGGAGGCTCCATTTGGGATGGAGATGTGCATTTTGCAAAAGTGCATCTTTTGGTCTGTGCAGGTCTGAGTGTAAATTCAAAAAGCTCCACTGCAGGCCACAGAGCTAGGCTGGTTCAGGATAGCTGAGCCCTGTTTGTGGCATGCAAATGAAAGATAGAAAAGGAGCAGCTGTAACATGTTCTTAACGTGGGTGCTGTTCATGGTGAAACAGCATGACCATAAGCCTCAGAACATCTAAAATGTTTGGTGACAACTATAAAATTCAGAAGTTAGAAGCACTTCATACAAAGGCAGCAGATCCCTGGCAAAGCTCCCATGTGGTGGGACCCACAGTTGGAGGTACTGAGGTTCAGTGGCTGGACCCCTTGTAGACATTTGCCTCATAAATCCAACAAATCCAGCAGGGTCAGCACTGGCCTTATTAGTGTGTTTCAGAGGGACTCTTATTACAGCTGGAAATTTCCAACAATCTTTTGTTTCTCTTTTCACTCTGTTTTATTGGTGGGGTTTTTTTTAACCAAACTGAATCAGTAACAGTAGTGTAGCATGATCTCTCTATTGCTTATATATAAATATAATTTAAAAGCCTAAACTAATGTATGCCATGTCTTTCACTACAGAGAAGTTCCCAAGGGACTAAACAACAAAAAATTAAGATAAAAATATGAGTTTTCAAATGATGAAATATGTGTATCATCACTGGTTTACAGAGCAACTGGCTTCTGTATTTACACTACTTATCGAATTAAATCTCAGCATAAAGCTGTATTTTAACATTCAGCAAGTCCTGTACCCTTCCAAAATATCCTCACAGCCTCCTTGCAGGTTTCATAGTCATGCAAGTTCATCAGAAAGCAAAGGTCTTTGGATGCTGTGGGAAGGAGATTTGAAGCAATGCAGTATCACTGTCAAATGTGTGATCTCTGACCCTCAGCCTTCCCATCCTGCCCACAGACACCTGTCTGCTCCAGTAGACCAGGGCATCAACTAAACTGCTGGCACTTCTCTCTTTCTCACATACAACACTGACTGATTTTGTAACCAGTCCACTGTGCTAAATTATAAGAAACTGTTCTCTAAGGAATTAAGAAAGTTGCCATATGAAAAAAAAAAAAAAAAGAGCCTTAGTAGCACATTTCATTCCTGAAGTATTTGTGTGATTACTGCTGGAGGAAGCCCCTCATATGCTGTATCTAGAGTCAGACACAAGATCTTTTTGCTAAGTCCATGGGCTATTTTACTGAAAAAAGGAGATATACTTTTTCAGTGGTAAGGTGATTCAGAAATCCACAGGTGCTGAGGTGATTGCCTGAGATATGTGGGTTATTGAGGATTACAGGTTGAAAACATGATATTCAAGTCAACTACCTTGAGTTTAAGATGAAATAGAACTGTAATGAATTCTACAGTACTGTGGTAAAATGCAGTGGAGAATTAAGCTTCAAATCTTTTTACTTGCTCTATGCTTACAGGAAAATTAAACCTCTTGAAGTCCAACTGTTTCTGTAACAAAACTGCTCAAAATCCATGTACCCACAAATAGTTAAGCCACCCAAGAATGATGCTTACAACTGGATCATCCAGTTCATTGGTTTTGTGGAAATACACACCAACAGCCACCACCCTCCACACTCCACAGCCAAATGGCCAGGTAGACACGTTCCTCCTGGGTTTGTTCTATGGCAGTGACTGTGGCATACCCAGCACAGCTGAGCAGAGAGGACAGACTGGAAGAGTGGCAGCAGCAGTGAAAGGCACAGACTGAGTGGAAGTCTCAGCCAGGCAGGAAGAGGGGCAGCCAGGAGAGGCTGGGTGTCAGGCAGTCACCTCAGTGCTTGCTGCCTGCTCCCGAGCCTGGGACTGTAGCAGGGAGCCTTGTCCCGGGAGCCCTTCCGGGACAGAAGGAAAGGCTGCCTCTGGAAAGGCGTGAGGAGGCCACAGCACCAGCACACAAACCCTCCTGCTCCTCTGCACAGATAACGGGGACAACAGCCAAAGCCTGGGCACAGGGATGGAAGCACATTTGTGAGGAAGTTGTCTCTGGCAGGGAGGACATAAGGAGCAGCTCTGCCGGGGGATATCGGCTGCCCCGCAGCCTGCGATGTGGATGGTATGTAAATCCCTGCCTTGGGATCCTGCTGTGCTCAAGTCACCAGATGGTGCTCTACATACAGACTTGAAAGTTCTTTATCTTAATGTGGGAACTTCTACGGCCTTTGAGGAAAAAACGATGATATTTTTTGTGAAGCCTTTCCTTTAAAGTTTAATTTGCATCTTAGTCTTTTCATCTCAAATAGGTTTTTTTGTGAAGCTGTTTATTCAGAACAGCTTTGGTGCTGGGATTTTTGAGACAGAATTTACAGGCATAAGACTTCCATCCAGGTCTGCCAAAAATATGGGAGTAAAATGCAAGCTGCAATAAGAAAATGTTTAGACATATATTTTTTACATCACTTATTTTGCCTGCAATGGGAAATAAATATACAGAATCTTCTGCATCACAGTGGATATGACATCATAGAAGTGGTACCATGTTAGAAAAGAAATCTGAGGATGTGGTGAGGATGAAATAGTAGGTAGAATGCTTTTCAGATTAAAATAGCTACAGCATAGTAGAGCATTCTTATCTTCTAGAAATACAATGCCAAGTGTATCCAAATCCTACTCATATTCCCTCTGAAATCCTATATCCATCCTGCTTCAACTGACAGTTTTAAGACAATTAACAGAAATACTGAGAATATGGATGCCTCTTTTTCTCTTTCATCACCTCTTAAAAGAAGATTCATCTCATTAAAGTATATACTAGAAGTCACGCGCACTACGACTCTGAAAGTCAGGGCAACAGCAATTTATTGGAGCACGCATTTGATCGCCTCCTTGAAATTTTGGGAACCGCCCAGGAGATGGCAGCAAATGGCACTCCGGGGGTAGGAGCCTCCGGGTGAGCCTGCGAGATGCTCAAACCAGCGCCGGATTCCCAATTACACCGGGTTTATCTTCTACCCAGCACGAACTCGACTCATTAATTTTGTTCTTTGCGGAGCGGCAGAGAGAACAAAGCCACATGAGACTCTCACAATGTTGCACTCAATCGGTGTGTAACATTGTAAAAATATAGTAGCACTTTAAAGTAACTTGTCATTCTCATAAAATTTATAATTACTCGAATCATTTATTTCCCTACATGAAGGCTATTAAAAATAGTTTCAGGGACAGCGCAATTTGTTATGAAATGAAGGTCAATCTCATTAGATCACTGTAGCAGGGATCCTAATAATATCCTGGCAGAAACGAGGTATCTCATTACAGAAGTTGTATTTTGTTTGAAATATTAGGTGGTCATTAACTGAGCACTAAAATATACATAATATTGGATGACATAAATTGTTCCTCTGAAAAACTGCCACACACATTAGTGGTAAAACAATGATGAGGGTACAATACAAAGCTTAACATTTTCTATCTCCTCTAGCTGGATTCACCTACTTAATATCAATTTGGTTTGCTGCTGCTTCTGGACTCCAGGCCACAGATGGGTTGCTAGAATTACACAGAGAGCTGGTTTCAGGCTGGGACATTGCAGAATACAACCAGTAAGAAAGATGTTTCATTTTCCTTGTAACAACTGAGTAAGCTGCCATCCAGAAATACCAAAATTTAAAAGGAAAAAAATTAAAAACAGAGAGAGTCCAGTAGTAAACATTGCTTTTACAAATACAAGAGAAGGAGTTTCTTCCCCTTTAATCATCTTTGCCCATTTGGAAAGCACCAATTGGTTTTTCTAGGCCTTTCATTCTACTGGAACCACAGCTGAAGGTATAGATGTGTTTAAAATGCTTCTCTGGAGCTGTATCACAGCACTTAATACCCGGCAGGATCATGCTGAGCATCTCCTCCAAGCCAGTCAACAGCACCCAGAAAGGCAGCACAGATTATCCGTGGGAGGGACTCAACAGGTACAGGAGCCCTGCTTTCCAGAGGCTTCAGACATCCATGGTATCAACTGAAGACCCATAACACACCTGTGAGGTACATCAGCAGCCCCAGGAAACTGTGAGGAAAGCAGAAAAAGAGGTTATACTGATTTCCTAGCACCATGAAGTGGATCCAGGAAAAGTTCTCCATCAATGGAGGGTGTGCTGTAACAGTAACAGCCCTTTCCTTTCAGCAGAACAGGTTTAACCACGGGTACACTGCAGAGGCTGTGGTTAGAAGGTGTGTAAAAACATGGACACAACCTGGAGCAGCTCACAGCAGCTACTGACGGCACCGAGAGAACACTCTGGCAGTGCTGTTTTGCAGAAGGAAAGACAGCCCTGATGGTTTGTGACTATAGCTTGGGCTTTTTTTAAATTCCCAACTGGAAATTGAGATTTTTTTTAAAAAAAATCAGATTTCTAGATAGAAAAATGCTAATTACAAGAATGAAATATTTTAATTATATTTTCAGCTGCAAATAATGTAATGAACTCAGACTGTAGTGCTTAGCATCTGAGGCAGGGAGGCCCCACAACACCTTAGAGAGACACCCTATGCCCCTGTGCCCCCCAAGCCATGTCCCCAGGGTGTGCCACTACATCACCAAAATGAAGTCCTACCCATCATGTAACAGGGACACGAGGACATGCATGTTGGATGATAAGCCCACATCATGCAGTGCTTGCACAGGAAGTCTATTTTTTTTTATTTGACTTTCTGCCTGTCACTGACTTACTATATTTACATCAGCTTTAAAATTTTCTTTTTCATCAGTTTTCTTTATGAAACACCTTCTTAGTAGGTAAAACACAAACATAAATAGCTACAGTGAGAGAATTGTGAATTGGCTTGAAGTGGGTGCTGCAAAAGGGAAAAGGCAATACAGGAATACAGAGCATGTGCAAGAACAGGCATGGCACTGTCCAAAGAGCACAAAAGCTTATAGAAAATGACCCTAACTGCTGGATTTTGAACAAAGAACCAGCAAACAAACAGCAAGTGATGATCAGGTAAGGCGAAACACTTTAGGGTTCTCAGAGGGTGACATCTCAAGAGCATTTCTGCTGACAGCAAATAAAAGTCCACACCTGCCCACTGTTCATTTCTGCCTGTGCACAGCCCTGACAGGGAGGCTGGTGCACATTCTCCTGAGGATCATCCAGTGAACAGACTGGATAAAAATCCAGGTTAAAAATACAACCTTCTTTTGCCTGAGTTATTTTTTCCCCTAATCTGCTGCCACCACTTGGTCTCCATGGTTACACAAATACTTCTAGTGGTACCTTTGCTGGTGTCATGCGAAGAAGGGTTAGGGAGAATAGAGAAGCCAGCAGGAAGCTGCTGAAGCTGACACTGCTGCAAAAAGGGAAATCTCATCACAGGATGCTCTGAGATTTCACAAACCTTTCCTTTCCAGCAGGTCTGATTCAAGAAGTCACCACCCCAGTCCCCTCTTCAGCAGTGACCAGCTGTGTGTGAATAAAACAGTGTCACCCAGTGTCACTCCAGCAGTGCCTTGGGGCCGTGGAGAGGATGTCAGGCAGGGCAGACTGGAGGCATTTAGAAGCAGCTCTGCTGCCATGGGAGAAGCCATGGAACACAGAGGCCATTTCCCAGGATACAGATCCTGAAAGCTGAGCTGACTGGAGCTGGCAGAGAACTCATGCAGGAAATGTAATGATGAGGGAGTGAGGAGGGAGAAGGTGCTATTGGTAGTTTGGTGTAAAAGACTCCACAGAACAGAATGGACAGTGCCATGATGTCTCACTTTTTCTCATAAAATGGATGAACTACACAGATTCAGCTCCTCTCTAGCATCAGAGTGGACTTGGAGGCCAATCGACACCTATTTCTTAACAAAAGCAATGCAAATGTATCTCTGGGCAAATTGCCAATGCCAGTGACATGTTTCTAAACAGAACTTCTCATTTCTTGTTTTTTTAACTATTACATCAGTCCTTTGCATCTATATGCAGAATTGTTTTAGAGTTTGTCTAACATCAGACTTTTAGCTCCAAACTGTCTTTCTGTGGTGCTTCTCAAATCTGAAAGGTCTCCCTCCAGCATGCCAACCCTTGGCATGACACAATGACTGCTATCAAACATAAATATAGAAATAAATATAGAATAGATTAGAGCGCACAAATATCTTTTATGTATTTGAACAAGGATATATTATCAGTTTGTGAAAATTGTATTTAAATGCAGGGTATATAAGTCTTTATTATTAAAAAATATATTTAATGTCAGTTAAGTCAGATGATAAAGATATAAAGAAAAGATAATGAACTAATCTCAACCTATTTTTTCCCCTTCCTTAGTCATGAAGAGTGCTCCTCATTCCTTTCACATCTCTTCAGTGGTAATAAAATGAACCTTGCTTCCAATGTTTGATCATTACCGAGAAGTTCACAGTGCTCAAGCCCATCAAAAAGTGAAGAAATGCACAGAGTGACTCCTATGAGATCATTTACTCCCAGTGAAGAGCAATTAATGGATTGCAAGTCATGACTGGCATTCCTGGGAACCACAAAATCAGGTGGGTGGGATCAAAGTGGTAAGAGATCTCTCCTGCTGCAGAACACATGAAATACTGGATTTCACCACTGCTGCCCTCCCTGCTTTACCCTGATAGGCCCACTTCCCCCCTCTATTCACTGGTTTACAATACTCTGATATGGGTGCTCTCATTTTCTAACTGTACTTCCAAATGTTGAAAAGATTGACTGGGAAAATGTTTGTCAGCTAATCAGTCATTTTTACTATGCATCCTTCAGTGTTCATGGACCTTTCCAGGCTATTACACACTTCAAAGAAGTATATGATTACCTCCTCAGGAGCTGGAGAAAAAGCATGAGTTTATTCTTTACTACCTAATTCATTCAAATGTACTTAACTCATTTTTATAACATTGGCTAAATTGTTTGTCCCAAAAGCAAGAATACACTTTTACTTTTGTAATGCATGCCTGCAAATGAAAATTACTTCTGCTGTGGAATTGTCTACAGGCCTTGCTAGATGAGTGATTTATGACAGTCCAGACTCAATTGCACCAATGTAAAGTGCACTGTGTCCACAGAATTTAACTCATGGTGTTCAAAAAATCTGAGAGTTGAATCGAGTATAATTAAACTGAAGGTCAAACTACAGCATTGTTGTATTTGCTTGTGCATTTGTCTCTGCTCTTCTGAGTCTGCAAAACAGCTTCTGCAGCCACTTACCTTAACCAGGCACCCAGCCAAGCTGCCCAGTGTGTGCCACGGTGCACTGAGAGCCAGAGACTGAGCCTTGGTGAGGTCACAGATGTGCATCTTTCTAGCCCACATTCTGCCCTTGAGGCCTTTGGGCCACTCCTGCCCTGCACCCATCCCAGCCTTGGATCCTCTCCCCCCCTCAGAGGCCATGGAAGTGCAGGATATCCTTGTGTTCATTTCTGATACATCTCTCTGAAAATATTGCTATGATGACAGTCACAAGCGGTGAAATGCCGAATAAACATTCTCTGAGGAATTTCAAAGATGTTTAAACTGTATTAAAAACAAAGGCACATCTTGGCAGTCAAGCTACCTGCGCACATCAAGAAAGGTGGAGATCTAAGCAACAAAGCTGTCTGGAGACAGTTCAATCCAACTCAGTCAAGCCAGATACTGAAACTGCAGCCAGTGCTTGTTACAACCTGCTTTCCAGCAAGCCTTGCTGCCTGCTTTCCTGGGAATTGCCTCACCTCACTTCAGCAAGCCATCCATCTTTCTTTCTGCAAAGGCAGAGAGCTAGAATTCCCTGCCTACATTCCCATGCAAGGAGGAGGGACAATTTCTGATGGCATCTTACTATTCATCCCATTTTCCCCCTAAATGTCACTTGGCTGGTATGCCACGCTTGGCATGAGATGCCAGTGTAGTCCCACACCTTATCCCAGACAGAGTCTGTGGATTTGAAGTCACATCACAAAACTTTTGCATGTGTTCTCCAAAGAACCAAGACTATTTCCCCGCACAAGAGCCTGCAAAGACCCCACCCTGGCACCCACCATCAGCTAGCTCTCTATGCCTGACAGCAGCAAGGCAGCACTGCAAAGGAGAATGCCAGGCACTGTTGTATTTATGTGTTTTTCAGGAGCCATGCTTAGAGGAACACAGCATTTATCTTTCAGGCAGTGTGAGCCCAGCCCACACAAACTCTGTGCCAATTCAAGGCACTGCAGTCTCCCCATTCCTCCTCTCTCCCCATGAGTCCCTGATGTTCCCTGAACGCAGAAACCTGCAACCCCACCACAGGCCCTTGGCTCCCCTCCAAGCATGAAGTCCTGGCCCTTCCTTGCCAGTTGTCAAATGCAAAAAAGAACCCCGAGAGTCTCTATTGAACACCAGTTCCTATGAATCTATAAAAATTTACATGAGATCAATCGATTGACTGATCAGTCTATCTATCTAATCTATTTATCTAATCTATCTACCTATCTATCTTTCTCTACCAGTGAAGGCAGAGGAAATTAATACAGAAAGTCAGATAAGACTGTTAATTTCGACGTTGAAATTGAGTAACAGCATTGTACCAAAATCTTTCTGTGAATTTTTAAATATCATTGATCCGTTCCCTATCAATTGCCTCTTTAAAAGGCTTTCTCTCTATCAACTTGTAATGGCTTTTTTGATAGTATCGCCTATATAGGCTTTTAAAAATACCATATGTCACAGAATTGTAATTTAAAACACATATAAACAGCACATTAAAAAGCAGAAATTACAAGACACAATCACACCCTAAAAAGACATAAATTCTGTGCAAAACCTCATTAATTGTACCACCAAGTTTAAGCATAACATCTGGGTACATAAATTAATTTTTAGTGACAGAAAATGGTCAGATAACACTTGAAAGATTGGGAAGTTTCACCCATGAGCATATAAGGACTTGAAATGAAAGCTGAAAAAAGACTTAGTGTCTCCATGGTATCCAGAACTGGGTCTGGATATAACTTCCCAAACTGTAGGAGGAAAAAGAACTAACTTCGCTACCATGGAAACAGAACAGTGGAATATAACTGATCGTTACTTGCCTTTGCAAGACCAATTGCTAAAATGTTAAGGCCATCAATAACACGGGTAGTTTTGTTTCCACCTGGGAAATAAATCTGGTGGGAAAGGACCAAGAACAAGCTCATCAAACAAGGCAGAACAGCCCAGGAATGGCAGGCATTTCTAGGAAAAGCTGGGAATTAGAGAGGAGAAAGAGGGTAAGAGGAAGATCAAGAAGGAAGATATCCTGGTGCAGGAAAAAAGAGGGGAGGAAGGGTTTGGTCGGATTAGTGAGACAGAACAAAAGGTCCTTACAAATGAAAGGCTAGATCCTGGCTGTGCTAAAATAAACTCTATGTATAAACTGCACAGCAAGTCCTGGATTGGTGTTACCTCTTCTAGAAACCAGGCATGTCTTTAATTTCCTGACTTACTTTTCCTTTGCTTCTCGTTGGAAAATGCTGTCCTCTTTGAATGTGTCCAAAACACCCCAAAATTACCACCGCCTGCATTTTCCTCACAGTTTGTGAGGTTCTGCAACATGAGCCACAGTCTTTTACTTCACTGGGAGCATTCCTCCTCCACACTAAACAAATGTCCAAGTTGTAAAATGCTGGATGTCCTCCTCATAGAACACCTGCTCTCCCTGCCTGCCGCTCAGCTCTCCTGCCCTCACGGCCCCTCAGCGCCCTGAGGGCAAGTCCCGCCATGAAACCACCCCTCAGACGGCAATCGGGCAGGTTTTTACTTCCCTCGGGAGCCGAAGGTCTCCTGAGGATGTCACCGGCTTTATGGTGCCGCTTTTTGTGGGAGGATGTGAACGTTCAGAGTTCTTTAGTACCTGTTTTAAGACTGTAAGGTAATCGGGGAATTATCGCTTCAGGTGCTGAAGAAATAGCAGAGGCTGTGTTTGTTATACTCTGCTGCCTAGGCTCTGAGGCTGGAGGACAGCGCTGACCTCCCCTTCACAATAAGCCACCATCGGGGCAGCCCAGGCGCGACCCCTCCCGAGGGCGGGACCGCTTTAAGGGGGAGCGGTTCGCCATCTTAGGTGCCTCCGCCCCCTGGCGCCACGTGACGCGGGCGGCCGCCATCTTAGACTGCCCGCGCGGCCGGGCGGTCACGTGCGGCGGCGCTGAGGGACGCCGGGCCGGGGCTCTGCGGCGCCATGGGGCAGTGCGGCATCACCTCCTCCAAGACCGTCCTCGTCTTCCTCAACCTCATCTTCTGGGTGAGTCCGGCCGCGCCTCGCTAGGGATGGCAGCTCCGGGGTTCCAGGTCGGAGCCTGGCCCCGAGAGCGCTGCGGGCCTCGCTCAGGAGCCGGGAGCCCCTCCCACCTCCCCACACGGCTTCAGTTCGTATTTAAACTCTTTATGTTTAACGGGCGTCCTCAGCCCCTTCGCGGGGTGTGGGGGTACAGTGCCGGGCCCAGTCCCTTCCCTCGCAGTCCTTCCCCCGAGCTCCAGCGTGGGGGGAACTGAACCTGGCATTGAAGGTTTAACGAGCCATTAGGGATCTTGGGGTAGAGGCTCTTGTGTAAGCTAATACAGCTTCTCTGTTTTGCGTTGTTGAGCTTCTCGGGTCTCTGGCAGTTTAATTTCTGTAACCAGTTTAAGTTTTGTAGCGCTGTTCTGGCCAGGTTTGGCCGTCCGCTGCGGGACATCCCAGACGCTCAGCGGTGAATGTGGGGCACTGTTCCCTTCCTGCTGCTGCTGGTAACACTAAACCAGGACATATGCCTTTATGTATTTATGCTTCGTGTATTCCACTAGCCACGGTAGCATTGTAGTATTTATGCATCGCTGAAACCTCCCACAGCTACAGTGACAGTAAGACAAAAGCTTTACAAAAGGGGGACAGTAGGGTGCTGTAAATTACTTTCTTCAGGATGGACATACAGACTCTAGCTTGGCGTTGTGTTCACTGTAATGATTGGCTTGTCAGAACAGCGTAACTCTTAAATAAATGAAATCAAGTAAAAAAGAGTCTGTAGATTTTTAAAGAATTCCCATTATGCATTTAGGTACTGCGTTTTTCCTGCTCTAATCCCAGCTCCAGGAGCAGAATGTCTGTTGTCCCAAGTGTTCAGAGATTTCATCTTTGGAAAAGTAATAGTGGGTAACAAGCTGTAGGAACATAAAAGTGTAGCTATATATAGTTGCTTCATTTACTATTGAAAGTTATATAAAATCTTACTGGCGTTACAGGATGACTGTTCTTGTCTGAATTTTTACAAAGAAGTGCTCCTTAAGGGTGCCTGGAAATGAATCATGGTCAAGGAAAATGCATATCTGTGCATTCTTACCTGGATTTGCCTACATAGCTGTTCTGGGAGAGGAGCAGTGAAGGTGAGGCATATTTGGCCTTAAGTGGTGCAGATTAGAAGTCTGTAATTCTGGCTGAGGTGCACAGGCTCCATTCTTTCTCTTTAAAGTAAAAAGCAGTGACATCAATCTCTGAGTGCAGCAGTAAGGTTGGAATCTGCTTTGTTGGGTGTGGCTTTTTGTTACATGCATAGTTGCAAGTGGCATTTTAAAAGCTCTGTAAGGGCTCCTGCTCATGCTTCAAAGTTTTTGACTAGACAGAGTTTTTGGGAGTGGCCTTCTTGATGGCACCTTGAAGTAGATTTTTCTGTAGCTGCTGAGAGAAATGAGGCTCTGTTTGGAGTAAATGAGCACAAGTTCTGTGTGCAGCTTCTCTCCCGCTCCAGAAGCTTAGTGATAGGGATTGTTCGTTGTCTGCTGCATTTAGTAATTTAATTGCATGTTGGAATTGGCAGATATTCATCTCATACAGTGGTGGGGTCAGAGTTGTTTTGTGTAATGCTGAACTTCTTGCTTTACAATTTTTGATTACTTTCAAGACAAACCTGCCTTAATTTAAAATGGACAGGTTGTATTTAGATAAAACGTACTTCCTGTCAAATTAAAATGTAATCCATCTTGTATTCTGTAAACCACCTCCAGCCTAAGAAGTCAGCTTGTGCTGATGGCTTTTTGGCAGATAAGTGACTGGGTTGCTTGTGTTGGAACAACCTTGCAGCTCATCAGCTACATGCAGAATGATGCAGGCTTTCTGAAAGTGAGAGTTACAGAAAACAGTGGTTTTCCTCTTTCACAAGCTGGAGTCAATAGCTCATCTGTTGACTGAGCTGTGTATGTTAACATTTGGTGCTCATCTAGTTGGCAATGTAAGTGCTTCTGTGCTGTTACAGAAATCTTTTGCCTGTCATTCTTGTGTAGTTCCAATATCGATAATTAGTTCATTTGGATTTCTCGATACTTGACAATAGACAAATGCCTATAATTGGTCAAGTAACTATGAAATGCCCTTTAATTGCTTTTGTAAACTTACTCTCCCTCTTTAAGGTTTCATATACCAGTCCTCTGTGTTATCACTATTTCATGGCCACCTGTAGGAATAGCAAGTTGTGACTACACAGTGGATTATAACTTCCCTCCCTTGTCCTGTGGGTCTCTTACTGGTGGGAGGATGTGAATGTTCAGAGAGATTTTATATCTGTCTTATGACTGAGATGTTCAGAAAATTATCAGTGCAGTGAAGAAATAGCAGAGATATGCTTGTTACACTTTGGAGTCTTGGTCCTAACTTTTATAAATATTTTTCAAGTCTGAAAGAGACAGATCAGACCTTACAGACAGGTGACAGCCACTTACCATCCACTGCTACTGATTTCAATTCTCCAAGTTCATCTCATTTTGAAGAGTCTTGTGCTACTTGTTAAATTTTAGTTGACACCATAAAACTTCATTTATTGTCTTGTGAAAACTTCTTTCTGCTGTGTAAAATTCTTACATTAACTGTACTTTCCTACATGTTGGTAATGCTACAGGATTTTTATTTTTTAAAGAAAATAGGCTGTGGCGGCTGCTTAAAAGCAGGGCAGGTATTAGTGTATCATGTAGAAAGTTGAATGGACTTTACTCACCTTTCCACATTTTTGGTGCTGTATTTTGACAGTTCAGCTGAGTTACATTTGCAAGGGGTGTTGAGCGTTGAGTGCATCTTCTGTAGGTGCCTATAGTGCCTTTAAAATACAGCTGTGTAAGAAAACAGCACCATGACTGGTAGTCATAAAGAGTAGCAGAATGTAAATTCTGTGTGGAACATGAGCTTGAGTTTTGGGTAATTTGTCAAAGAGTGCTGAAGGTCAAAAATACTTTACCAAGAAATAGATTGATATGAAGTATCAGTTAAAACTTGCCCTCCTTAGACTAGGGAATACTGATCTAATTAATATGTTTCTTACTGTCTGGTTCCTATGAGTTAATTTTTGAGTAGATATGAAAAATGACAAAGGAAAACCAATCCTTCAGTTGACCTTTACTTAAATTTGCACAAGATTTATTTGGTCAGCTGGTGTCTTCTTTTAGGGGATGCTGAATCCTTTAAGGAAGGGCATTGGATAGGAAGTAATTGTGGTGTGAAAGACAGTACAGCTTAGAAGTAAAGTAATGTAACTTCCAGTACATATATCTTCATAATCAGCAAGATTTATTTGTTACCTTGATGAAATGTTGATAATGACTAATTGCAAAAAAAAAAAAGTATTTGAGAACAGCATGTTCTTCAGGAAACCTCCTAAATTTACGGTCTGCATAATTTTGAAAGAGGAAGAAATACATTTACCTGCAACAAATACCTAAAGACTAATGTCAAATGTGTTTGTGTGCCCTTAATTAAAGGCTTCATGGTGTGACTTGCATAATTCAGTTGAAACTGGTTTGAAGATGAGATGAAGGCAAAAATGCTAAGGAAACGTTTTCAGTCCTAGTTTAGTTCCTAGCATAGAATGATAAAATATTCAGAGTTTCATGTGGTCTTGCTTCAGAAAAGGGAATCTGTCTAATGTGCTTTGACACCCTGCTCTGCTAAAACAGTGCTACATATCCTGTGCTTGCTAAGGTTTTTATGTTTCACCTCTGTGTCCTCTTTGAGAAAAAGAATGAACTCTGCTTCTACAATACTTTCAACTCTGTAGTTGCAAACTATTTAGGTTGTTTTTGTGGTATTTAGCTGGCTTGAAATCATTACTTTGACAGTTCATTTGACTAAGCTGTTATAAAACATTCTTGGTATGATTGTTTAGAGAAATCTCAAGTCTCTACTTCTGTAAAGCACAAATACTTTCTACAAATCTGTGCTCCCTGCACAGCTTGGGTGTGCTCAAGCAGTGCAGTGATCAGAGTATGGAAAATGGAGGATTTTCTTAGAGGAGCTGCAGCAGTCAATGTGTCTGTAATGAGTTTGGGGATTTCTGGTAGTAAAAAAACAAAGAAAATGTGGCAATGGGAAAATTCATTCAAACTCAATAGTAGAAAGGAAGATTAGAGTTCACTTTCTCTTACCCATAGCAACAAGCCTAGTAATTTCTCTAGTTTATTGTGGGCTTGAGAATAGTTACTGCTCTGGACTTTAAAGCAAACTTCTAGAGAGTTCTGTGGTGATCAAAGACTCTGATGGATGATCCCAAAGGAAACTTTGCAGGGACTACTTGACCAAAGCCCTTTTTTCTTGAAAGACAGTTGCGTCTGGATGTAAAAATGGAATGTTTTCTGCTTCTGCCACTATGGTAGTGTGAAGCAAGTGTATCCTTCAGGATTGGCAATGGTTTGGAATCCTGTGCATTAAAAAAATTACTTCTTTTAATTAAAAAATTAGGATTTAAAACTCTCAAGTGTTGTGCCCTCTGAGTGATTTTTCTTGCAATACTTGAATATGAGTTTTCAGATAGCAAACATGGCCCAGGTCCTTAATGTTAGTAATAAATATTTTGATTTCCTTTTAAGCAACATGGTAGTGTCTTTCATGTTTCTTTACAGGATGAGTTTCAGGTCTTTGCCTGGGATTTTTCAGGATTTTTGGCATCTGGTCTTGAGCTTAAAAGACCTAATACCTAACAAAACCAAGTTGCAAAGCTAAATGTGATACTTTTGAATAGTACAAGAAACTTGTAATATCACTTTACGTGGTGAACTTTGAAGCACAGAGTGATCATCATTGTTCTCCTGCAGAGCAAGGAGTCTGGGAACAGTAGAGTACCAGCTCAAGTTACAGCCCTGGTGACGACTAAATCGGTGTAAAAGAATGGCTGTATTGTTAACTTGGCTTCTAAAGAGGTTGAAGACTGCAGATGTACTGCGTCTTACAATTAGTGGCACTTCAAATATGTAATGCCAAATGCAAAAGCAGCCTAGCTGAGCCTTTTGCTTTAGCCTAAAAAGCCTTTGAATTCGAGGTGTTCAGGCACAGAATTGAATGTGGCTAGTACAGGCAGAGCAGTCTGGCTTGGTAGAATTTTACAGGGCTTGCTTGTTTTATAAGCCTTTAAGATAGTTTTAACTATGTTATGGAGCTGAATGGAATTGCTGTCTTTTCTTTCAAAAGATTTTGTAAGACAGTCATAGCTCAGTGTTCAGGTTAAATTATTACTGATGAGAACAGAGAGAAGAGTGTCAGAAAACCAGTGTCATTCTAAGCTGGTTCTGCATCAATTTCAGGAAGCAAAGAAAATACCAAGTATGGGTGTGGGTTTGTTTGGGAGGGGAGTGGAGAGAGAGATACACAGCAGGGAAGTGCTGAAAAGACTGTAAGAGAAATAAACCCCAGAGAGATCCTGTTGGGCCTTTGGGGTAAAGGAAATAAATTTTGAAGTACAGAAACCTAAAAGAAAGACTTAAAAGTTTTTGTCATTCCCCTTCTATTTATGACAGTAATCAGGCCATAAGTACGCTAGTGTTGGAAAGGACCAAAAATGTCAGAAGTACCCTAGAAGTCAAATAATGGAGAAACGTGGAAAAACCACTTTTTCGGGTACTTTCTAAGATGCCCAAAAATTTGGAGGCAGACTCCAATAGCAGTGTTCCTGCTTGTGGGAAGGAAGTGTTCAGGAGTTGGTATGCATGGACAGAACTAACTGTAGACTCTCATAAATCTGTCCTGGAGTAGACATATGTTTTGGTTTTTTTAAAAACGTGTTAGAAAGGCAGTGAGAACAAAGATACACTCATATTTAACATGAGGAAAGTAATGGACATGTTGGGAAAATGGTCCTAGGATAGGATCCACACAGAAAAGCTGAGGGTCTGTTAGTGTAAAAGGATTTTTTCTTACTTTTTCCTTAGATTCTTTTTATCCAAGGTCATGTAGATGGTCTGTCAGAATATATCATGGGTGTAGTTAAAAATCCCATGCTTGAAAGATATTTTCATAGTAGAGTGAATAATTGTTAGAGTGGTGTCTGCTATCAGTATTTACCAATCAGTGGTGGCAAAGTTGGCAGCAGTAGGAATTTATAAGTAGGTGTCCTTACCAGAAATGTGAAATACTCCTCTTGCCTAATTGACTATCAGGTGTGTTTTCTCCTAAGAGGCAGTACTTTGCTGCTACCTTCATTTTCTTGTTCAGAGAGTATATGTTTTTCTTAAAACAGTGAATAAAACACAGATTCTAAAGGGACAAATACTATTCTTTGGCCAAGTTAATTGAAACAGTACCACAAAAAAAATTCAGAACTTCTGCTGTGTGTTCTGTTAGCGTCCCAAAGTGAAGGAAATTGCATAGCAAGGTGAAGAGTAAAAGCATGAACATGGAAGTGTTGATCAGATCTCTTTGGCAGTAACATTATTAGGGTAGTGTAAGGAAGCATTTGCTTGTAAATGAAGCCGCAGTGTCCATGGTTGATAAATAAATGATCAACGGAGCAAGTTTAAATATCTTACACTCATCTTAGGTAGCCACAGTTTTGGCTTTCAAGCTGCTGCAGTGTGTGAGCGTTACTGAAAACATGAAAACAGTTCTTGGTGTGTGTTTGCAGCCTCCTTGGAAAACAAACAAGCAAACTAAATCCCTGAAACTGTTTCAAGGTGCAGCTAGACAGTGTACAGCCTTGTACCCCTCAGGGCTTGTGAGAGGTGAAAGCTGACTTTGTGAAACAGCCACGAGCTTACGTGGCTGTGTTACAGCAGCCCAAAGACTATTCAAAGAGCCTTGATTTTTAACTGAGCTTTCCTAGAATGTGTTGAGTGATACTTAATCATTGTGTAATTGGATCTTCCAGTTTTCCCTCCAATTCTTTGCATAATTGTTGAGCTTTTAATAACTCCATAGAGGTTCCAGCCAAAGCAGTAAAATCAATCTTTTTCTGAATTGTGAGAGGTCTTCGTGTCTTAGAAACTTGCCTCTGATGAAAAGGATGTTGAATTGCTCAAGCCTTTTGCAATGAGCTGTCTTCATTCACTGTGCTTTGATACCAGTGTTTTTAAAGGTTAATTCATACTAAAATAAGAGTGTGATGCTTCAGGTTCAGAACTATGAGTTAGATGCAGACAACTGTAAAAGGATGTGTGAATGCTGAATAACCAGTCATGTCCCTAGAGCAGGCATGTGACCTGGCACAGATTCAGGAAATGCTGCCACCTCTATTCAGAGCATTGAGCAGATTAAGTTGGAGAATTCTTCCTTCAAGCTATGTTTATCAAAGACTTGTTTGAACTGTGTGCAGTTCATATATTTGGCTTCCATTTAATGATAGGAAATACATGATTGTAAACATGGTAGCTTTATATTCAATTGTCTTTGACTTGAGCAAGTTTGGACTTTGCAGGTTTTCTGTTTACTCTGCAGGATGGTAAACAGTGACATGTGGATTATGATTTTTTTTTTCTTTTTAAGTTATCCTTGTGTCTATACAGACTTTGGGTTCCTTAGATGATTCCTGTTTTTAGATAGATGATTTAAGCACTTGATACTATTTTAGGTGGTTTGGGGTGGGTTGTTTGGTTTTGGGCAGGGGAGAGTCAGTTGGTTTGGTGTGTTGTTTTTTTTCTTCAAAAAGCACATGTATTCAACTTTGTACTTGGTTTGCAACAGGTAATAAATGTGCATTTAACTGGTGCAGCCATGGTCAAGAGAGACTGCACACTTTGTATGAGTACAACTGTCTTGTCTGTTGCAGTGTTGATATGTTGTTTATATCAGTGGATGACACTGTACTGTCTGCTGAGACCTCATGTTGGAACTGCTGAGCTCCAAAGAGGGAGGGACCTCGGGCCAGTGCAGTCCCATTGACTGAGCACCTCTGAGCAGTCAGCACAGGAACAGCTGTATTTGTCTTTCTGGTTTCACCCAAAGGGGCTCCTCTTACACACTCCTAAGACTATTCAGTGATGCAAGCCAGAAGGTAGCGAGAGAAAATCATCAAAAGATGGGCAAAAAGGATTGCTTCAAAAGCTCTTTTCTAAGGCTAAAACCCTTCAGAGACCTTCCCCTTCCTGGTTTAGAGCAGGCTGAAATAAACACTCAGTGTCCCGTGGTTGTGATGTGAAAAGAAAAGGGAGGGCATCTCAAACTTGTTTAAGTGTAAACTAACCGGGTAGTGTGACTGTTTTCATTGTTCTGTGATAGACCGAGTCCCTGTTCAGAAACAGTGTTCAGCTGTGGTATGTGGGGAAGGAGTTTTAATCTTCATGGGTTTTAAACCTTGTGCAAGCTCCAGCAGGTACCTCTGCTCTCAGGACCTTTCTCCCCTGCAGATTACTTGTTGAAGAGGTAGCAGCGGTAATTCTGAAGGGTATGGTCCCTTCATCACAGAGGCAGTGTGTTTCAGAAACACCAGTTCCTCACCATTGTTCAGAAGTAAAACCTAAGGCCCAGTGCTGTCATGGATGATTAGTTGTTCTTGTACCATGTGTGGAAGGGATTTAATGAAGTCTTCAAACCAGCTTTTAATCTGTCTAAAGGCTGCAAAAGCAATGTTTCTTAAAATGTGCTTCTTGAAGTAGGAAAGGAAAGATGACACCTGTAGATGCATTAAATTATTTTTTTAAAGGCCAAAGTCCTTTTACTTCAAATGCATTCTTCAAGTGTATGTGCTTATGCACTTTATGATCCAGACTTTTCTTAAACAAGGAGGAAGCCAATTAAATTACAACAAAAGAAGGACAGAGGAGTTCACAAATGGTTCTGATTTCAGCTTTGTGGTATATATTCTGTGCCTGATGCCAACCACAGCTGTGGTTTTTCATCTGCCACCTTGTAGCATACCATATTTCTAACAAGCATTTTAGTTCTTAGAAATAGGAGATTACATCACTGGCCTGCCATTCACAGGCTTCATTGCTAGGCAACAGTTAATGTAATTCCATTGTTCAGTGACACTACTTTGAATCTTTGCTTTGTGTACAGAAAGTCTGTGTCTGCATTTTGCCGTGTTGTACCTAATATGGCAGGGTTTGTACAGATGGATTAGCAATTCAGCATCTTCTGTGCAAGGGGACGATTTTGCAAGAGCTTGTTCATTCTTGTCTGGAAAAGATATCTTGGTCTTTGTTACTGAATTTTCAGTTTTCCCTCCCCTTATATGTACGTAGCACCTTTTATTGGATGAATGTGAGCCTCCTGGATGCCTTTAAGATTCCTGCAGAGTACACAATTACCTTTGCTGCAGAAAGAGGTGGAGAGGTCAAATGTATTGCTCAAATCCATGCAGAAGATGATACTTTTGAGCTGGCTCTTAATATCTTTTTCTTTGACATAGTGTCTCTGTAGCAAAGTGCTGCAGGGAATATTCTGTACATAAAGTAATACTCTGGTAGTGGTTTTGCACTGTTGTTTTCTAGAAAGGAGTTGCAGTAATGTTGTAGTACATCTAGTATGTATTGGCAAACAGGACTGAAATTCTGGATACCTTTTGTCTTGTGGCTTGTCTTGTTCTGTGCCACACTGAACAGGCTTCCCAGGGAGGACTTTCAAGACTTGAGACAAAGCCTTGAGCAACCTGGTCTGAATTCACTGTTGACCCTGTTTTGCACAGGCAGCTGGGCTAAATGGTGTTCTAGAGTGAATTATTGATTGAGTCTGTGATTGTACACTAGCACGATCCAGTCTTGCAGTATTACAGCTCCTGGAAGCAGCTGTGTGTGTGTCTGCTTTCCTCCTCACAGTGCAGGGAGGGGCTGGTTGTAATGCCGGTGAGTGGGAGCACTGGCTGGAGGCAGCCTGCAGTGTTCTCCCTCAGACTGGAGCTGCAGTGTGCCACATTCCAGTTGAGTGAGCTCTGGTGTCCAGGGTATGGATTGGTTTGTAATAGGGACACCACCCTTTACAGCAAGTTGAAAATCCCCAAGTCATTGCTTAGCCATTGCATTTTCTGAGTGCATTGTTTTAGCTTGGCCTTGTATTGGGACATTGGGAAAATTTGTCATGAAACATCCAGATTATATTGTCCACATTGCAAACTGGTGTTTTGTTCTGCAAGTGTGAGGACAGTTAGGAAAGACATTTGTAAAGCACAAACTGATAAGGCCCTTGTATTTAAAAATAAATGTGCATTAGTTGGCTCCTCAAGCAACAGTCACCTCTCTTTCACTAGCTCTGCTCAGCTTAAAGATAATGAAGGTATTGATGTGTTGGGATGTTTGTAAGGGAGGCAAGGTCATGGCAGATGGATGTAAGAGCTTTGTCTTACTGTTTAAATCCATCTAGTTGCACATTCATCCTACAGGGCTTATTTTGCAGTAACATCAAGTTGACTTTTTGTTTGTTGAAAAAGGACCATTTCATACAACAGTCCTTCTCAGAACATCAATTTTGCAAGTTTATGGTACATTTCTGTAGGTAGTTGGTTCTGCCTTTTAGTAGTTGGTGGTTTGTATTTGCTTCTGCCTGCTTTCTGGTTGGCATCAGATTTCTCCAGTGCTGTAAACCCTTCAGAAATGCTGTTGCTTCTAGCAGTTCATCTTTCCCTAGCAGAGGTTAAAGTTTACGACGTGTACATCTATTTTATTCTAACAGTAGGTCGTAGATAGTAACTGGCAAAATTTCTGAGGAACACTACTTTATGGTGTTTGCTAAAATAATTGTTACCTTGCTGAAGGAAGGGCTCGGTGTTCCAAGGAACTTAGCATGTTTTTGTGGCCGTTGCAGGCAGCAGCAGGCATCCTGTGCTACGTGGGAGCCTACGTGTTCATCACATACGATGACTACGATCACTTCTTTGAGGATGTGTACACCCTGATCCCAGCGGTTATCATCATCGCCGTGGGCACGCTGCTGTTCATCATCGGCCTGATCGGCTGCTGCGCCACCATCCGCGAGAGTCGCTGCGGCCTGGCCACGGTGAGTGCACAGCTCCTGCAGGCTCTTGGATATTTGTGTATGTTTGGCTGCCTTCTTCTTAATAAACTCCTAAAATACTACTTCAAGTTTTTTCTTTATGGCCTGAAAAGTTTTCTGCTTAATTTTGTTAGGAACATCTTGTTTCGATTTTCTGTTCTGAATAAAGGTGTTAAATTAAACAGTTCTAACAGCAGAAGGCGTCTCAGTTTTACCTTTTTTAGAACTGTGATAATCTCATTAAAAAATGTAAAACCATATGATTAAGTTATAACAGTTTTTTAAATCTCACTTTAATCTGTCGTGGTTGAAAAGCTGAATTGAAGGGAGAGAATAGCGATTCAGGAGTCTTCTTGCTTTAAGTGTCTTGCATCAAGGTTAACTGAGGGTTGTCATAATGCCTGATTATTTTCTTTGTGGCTTACTGGGACACTTGGTTTGCAATATTTTATGCCTTGTGTTTCCAAGTATTTGAATTGTAATTTTGGCTTGAAAACTAGGTAGGGAAGGAGAGGTTGGTATCTAAACTGTTCCCACAGGAGGTTTGGGGCTTTTTTTGTTGAATGCTGTGCAGATTTCTTTAAAAGTACTCTTAACTATAGCAAGACAAATGCATAGCTTGCTGTCTTTTCCAGTTGTTACAGAGCTTAATCTAAAGAAACGTTCCCTTAGTCCATCTACCACTCTGAGTAACTGCCTGTGTAGCCTCTTTGATGAGACATTCCTATTTACCTAACAAAGAAGATTGAAAGAAACACTTGATTAAAGACCTGCAGTATGGTATTTTCAGTACTAATGACAGCTAGACTTGCCTGACTGGACAGCTTATTACTTGGTGAAGCTGTGAACACTGAAGTTTCTTGAATGAATTCTGGGCTCATTTGGTCAATTTAAATGCCTGCATTGAATTAGTTGTTAAATCAAAACCTTGCCTCAAAAATAACTTGAAATAGAAAAATCTACATGGAGACTTTTATTAGGCACCCAAATAAAACTATTTGCACAAACACTCTTGATTGTATTTTACAGTTTGTGATCATCTTGCTCTTGGTTTTTATCACCGAAGTTGTGGTTGTGGTTCTTGGATACATTTACAGAGCAAAGGTGAGAACTTCTCAGTTTCAGTAAATGTTTTGTTGTGAACTCTGACCATAATACAGAAATGTATTCTTTACTGTGTTTGATTCTGTTGAACTGTTAATGAGTATTTGTTAAGGGAATAAAATCAAATGTCTGACTGGATTAATTTGTGATATCAGTACCTTAAAATTTAGAACATCAATGCAGAGCTATCTTGTAGGCAAAAAATTACCTGTAACATATCATTAACAGTTAAACAGGAGAAGGGAGTCACAGTAATTGGTGCCTTTACATTTTCCAGATGGTCTTCTAATTTATTTATTTATTTTTGACTTTGTGAATGATTGAGGCTACACAGTGTTTGACCATAGGGCATTTTTTTTTCTATGCAACTATGTAAATGTTGTCATGTGTTTTGGTGTGCAAACTAACACTGCATAATAATAAAATGAAATAGATTAAATGTGTTAATGTATACTTTCTAGCATTACACAGATTGTTGACAGGGATTATAGCTAAAAAAAATTACAACTTTTCCCACTGTTTGTTTAATGGAATTAAGAAACAGGACTAGAAAAATGAAATTAGATGTGTTTCTACCAGCATAATATATGTCATAAATATACTATGTGGTATTAGAGATGCCACAGTGTACCTTGAAGAAATATCTAACTTATACAGTTTAGTGGCTTTTGATATGTCTATATCTAAATTGTGGGGTGGGAAAAAAAGAAGAGAAGGCATTTTAGCTGTGAAGTGGAGCATTTTTGCAATGTAGAACGCTCAGAGATACCTTATCAGCAAGCTGAACTACAGTACCATTTATCTTTAGCCTTTTGTGTCCTATGAACAGCACAGGTCTCACTGGTTCAGAATTCTCTCCTTGCTCTCTCCTGCTAGCCTGGAACAAATAGGAAGAGAGCTTGGAAGTAGAAGTGGTGTTTTTGCTTGGGGCCCAGGGAAGGCTGCTTTGAGTAAACAGCTGACAACACGACCTTGAAGTGTTTGTGTTGTAGACCGGGTGCATGACACTTAGCTGCCTCAACAGAAGCGCTCTGCTGGCCATGCTTGAACTCAGAATGTTTTTTTCATGCTTTGCATTTGATTTCTGGTATCTTGGCAGTGAACTGATCATTGGGCATTCTGCAGTTTGTAGTAGAAGCAGACTGTAGGAAAGCACTACAATTCCCAGGGAGTAGGAACTGGGTTCTTAAATGTTGATCTGAATGGTTTCCTTGTGTTTCAGTTCCTGCAGAGCTATACTTTAATATGTGCAGCAATCACCATGGATCTGATCTGGACTAAGCAGTAGTTACCTTACTGTCTTCCATGTTCCCATCTTGAATGGACTTGCTCTTTTTCAGTGAGCAGTATTCACAGCAGATGGATGGATCTTCCTTGCCCAGCTGTGTGTTCCTGTTGCCTCTTTTTTTGATTTGCTGCCATGCAGTTTTCACTGCAGTAGGTAATTCAGGGTCAGAGCTTGGGAGAAGAGGGAAGGTAGTCTAGTTTTGGTGGCAGCATGAGTTTATGTTAAGCTGTTTGTGGAAGTCAGTAGTTAAAAACTGAACCTTAAAACTTTGGAAAGGACAGACAGGGTTTTTTTTTTGCAAAAATGGCAATTTTCTAGTACCCTGCAGTATCTAGCATCTTAAACTATTGTTCCAAGTGCAACAGAAATAAACAGAAATAAATTTATTACCAGTGAGCTGAGAGGGGAAGTCTGCTTAGCCTTCTGTTTATTTTTTGCCAGGATAAATAAGTCAACTTTGTGCTTTGATAATTTTGGTCTGTTGTTTCTGACATGGTGTGTATACGTTTTGGTTTTTTAAAGGCCCCTGAATCGTGTTAGAAGTACTTTGTGTTCACTGTACAAACTTCCAAACAGAGGGAAAGATTGAAGTCCTAGCAGTTGTTGGTACCAAGTAACATTGAGCATAATGCCTCAAGAAAGTGGCACTGTGCTCTTAAGATACCATTGCTGATCTTAGAATCACTTCATTTTCCAGCATGCCTCTGTAAACCTGTGTGCTGATCCAGTTAGGACTGTTTCAGAGTCATGTGGAACATGCCCAGACCACGCTGAGATGGACTGAGCTGCTGCAGAGCCTTCCAGCATTGGTCCTTAGCAGTAAAAGTCAGGCTTTTTGGAAGTGCCAGTATGGATTAAACAGGCTTGGTTGGTTGAGGACCTGCTGGCTTTTTTCCTCTGGGTGGAGGGGTTCACTCTCTTCATTTTTCATTAAACGTGCCAGTTAACTAGAGCTAGTGATTTCTCTTTGGATCTTAGGGAATTTGCATGGTTTTCAGGCATAATGTTGCCCTGATTGAACCACAAGCCAAATGATGCACAAACAAGCACTGAAATAAATTATTTTAAAATGTATATGACAAATTGAACAGCTGTTTTGTTATGAGTTGGAGTTGTAAATCAAATTAGTTAAATCATCAAACAGTTGATTTTAAACTGGTCTGAAACAAGTTGCCTGTGCAGGCTAAATTGACTTTTATGCATACCTATCTTGAAATAGGCAGCATTCTTGAGGAGGGGGTGGTGATGGAATTCAGCTTGTGCTATTGCTGAGAAAATTCTTCCATTAAAGTATTTAAAGGAATGATGTGTTGACAAGACCTTCCTACTGTAGCTTGCAAATCTGAAGGATATGCATGCTTAGTGCTCAGTCCTAAAATTACATTCCTTGCAGATAATTCCTGTTGAATGTGATAGAAAAAAAATCTAATCACTGCTAATCTTAAAATTGCACACGTTTATCTACACTAAACTGTGTATTATTTAAATAATATTTTGCAGTAAAATATAGTACTCAAAAGGTTCTAGTAAGATTTCCTCCAAACTGTGCATCATGGAATACTTTTGAGGGAGCAAGTGATGGTCCTTGAGTGGCATCCATTTCTAACACAGGTACTTGACAGCATCTTGACTGATTTGCAGTAGTTCTAATACCTGCTGCAGTAAATGTTGCTACACACAATGTACTTCCCTCAGTGTTCCTCAGGGAGGCCTGGGACACTGGGCTGAACAGAGAGCTTGGTCACTGTAGGGTCAGCCAAAAGGCATCTTGTAGAATTCATTTACCTGTGCTTCAACCAGAAGAGTAGGTGGTATGGCTTAGTACCTTTTGATCCCAATATCCTCATAGTCTCAAGGGGAATGAGTTAGCCCAAATGGTTAGAATGGTTTTGGTTTGGAACCTTGACGTAGAAAGGTGAGTGCATGCTCTTATTGAGAGTCCTTAACTTCATGAATTGTCTGTCTCAGTGTCACAGGGAAGGCATGTTCCTTTTCTGAGAGACAGTGCAAAACTGCTTTGCCTAAAATCTGAAAGGTAGCTGCCTGGATTTTCCTTCTCCCTTAGCTGCAAGCTGGCAACATCTTTGCAAAAGTCAGGTTTGAACTTTAGGAAGCTGTACCACTGAATTATGTGATTTCAGATGGTGGGGAGTTACCTTGGTTTCCTGAAATGCTGTAGGTGGAAGCAAAATAATGTTACCTAACCTGTGCTACTTCTGCTGGTGAGCTAATGCAGGTGCTTTCCTACCCCTTCCTAGGTGGAGGATGAAGTTGATCACAGCATTCAGAAAGTATACAACAGATACAATGGGACAAATCCTGATGCAGCCAGTCGTGCTATTGACTATGTGCAGAGGCAGGTGAGATGGCAAGATGTGCTGATTTTCCACTCCTTTCTGTCCTTAAAACACAGATGCTGCTGCTCTGCTGCTTGTGTAGATGGCCTTCCTCCATTCTGACAGATCTGGGAAATTGCTGAATGGACAATAGATAGCTTAACTTGGTTAAAATTAAAATTATATTGCTCATGGGGAGATACATTTTTATATAGTTAGCTATCTATCAATCTGTGCTTGTATTCAATTATGTAGTACTTAAGTCCTTTTCTGCAATGGAATATAATATACTTGTCTTCTTTGTATTGCAGTTAGAACTGAATTCTTTACCTGTCTAATTTTCCAGCTGCGCTGCTGTGGGATCCATAACTATTCAGACTGGGAGAGTACTATCTGGTTCAAACAAACTAAAAACAACAGTGTGCCCCTCAGCTGTTGCAAAGCAGCCCTCAGCAATTGCACTGGCAGTTTGACCCGCCCCATGGACCTGTACTCAGAGGTGAGGCAGCCACAGCATGAGCTGGCACAGCCACATGCTTTTGCTGGCAATTCCTTTTCTTTCAATCAAATCTTGGGTGTATTTGCTTTAACAGAAAGTAGATGTGGTTTCTTGCAGGGGGGGAAATCCTCTCTCTCCTCTTTTCATCTGTGAGTAATTTTCATCTAATTACATTTTTAGTGTTAGTGTTATCTTTCTGCCCTATGTGATGCTTTTGGGGTTTTTTGGTGTGTCTAAATATGGTTGCCAGATTGATACATAAGAAACCTATTTGTTTCAGGGGTGTGAGGCTCTGGTTGTAAAGAAGCTTCAGGAGATCATGATGTATGTCATCTGGGCAGCACTAGCATTTGCTGCTATTCAGGTAAGAGAATGTTCTTTATTTGTTACCTTCTTTCAGAGTAGATCTAAACTGCAGTACAGATAATTACAGGTATGCACATAGAGATAACACAGAACTTCCCACTGCTATGTGGATGTATGTTCTGTTAGAGCTGAACAGTCAGTTTTATATGCAGTAATCCATTCTGATGTAAATGGTAAATTATTTCGTGAAAACTTAATTATCTAGGTATTATGTATCTTAAATGTCCTCTGATGGCATTTAACACTTGAAGAGTTTGCATAGGGCTTAATTTCCAACTTCTAAACAGCTCATTCTTCATCCTGTTTTAGAGGTACAGCAGCTTAACTATGCTTCATGCTGTACAAGTGTCAGGACCACCCAGGAGGTACACCAAGGTTTTTGATAGTATGTTCTGTTTGTGTACAACTAGTTACTCTGGTCATAAAAAGGTAACTGAGGAAATAAACTAATGTGTATATTAGTATTTATTAAATTTTAAGGAAGAAGTAAAAGACTAGCACTGTCTCCCAAACATATTTGTAAAATTGAAATTTTGAGTGCTCATCAGCTGGTAGACTTAGTACATTGATGACATTATTTTCAGACTGTGCCTATGCTATGGTCTCTGAGTAATGTAGTACATATGCTGAATCCCAGGAGACTTAAAAACTAATTTCAGAGTTACTTTAGTATTCTTTAATAGCATTTGAATTAAAAAGACATATCTGTCAAGTCTGACAATTTAGGCACTTTTGTTTTCAAAAGAAGCTTTGAGCCAGATTGTAAGTTTGAAGATAAATAATCTTTTGCAAAGTCTTGTGAAAATAGGATTCCCTTTATATTTCAATGCTATAAAGAAGTACTCATAGTGTAGACTATAAACAGTCATGTTGAACTATTCAGACCCAGACTACTTTAGTTATGGAACTTCAGAGTTGGTGAGATCTGTGTTCAGTCTCCTGAAGGGAAGGTATAGTTTTAATTGTCTTTCTCAAAACATCAGTTGTTAAAGCAGTACTTGTTTGAACAGTGAAATGTATTTGTGTACTGAAAATTAATGTCTTTATCACAACCATAGTTACAATGACACTTTTTTTTTTTATGTCAGAAAAAAAAGCGTATCTTACGAAACTGACTGAGGTGAATCCCAAAATGAGGAATTATTCTTAGTTTTGGAGTTTGCAGGTTGATGAACAGGTCTGCCCCGAAGTGCAGTACAGTTATAATCCTTTCTGGCCCTGGCCCAGAGTTTCTGACGCATGAATGCAATGGCAGTGTGGCTGCTTGCACCCTTCTGTTCAGACTGTTCTATTATTTATCTCCTGAAATCTGAGACATCAGTTCTGACATCTTTGTCTTTGCCATACAGAATTCAAGTATGTACTTGGCCCAATTCTCAGCCCAATGGTCTGTGGGCTAACTGAAAGGGAGATAGAATGTGAACTTCAGCACATGACTGTAACTTGGGTCATACCCTGTAAACTTAGAGGAATAATTGTTTTTCTCACCATTTGGTGGATTTTGCTACCTTCCCTATGCTCACTGCACAGTTCCCTCTGAACAGATTGTTACGCCATGAGGCTGTTCAAAGTTTATTACCTCTAATAGCCTATAGTCAACAAATTTAACCTTCAGTAATTGCTTTTAAATTAAAAGACTGAGAATATTTTTGCAAGACTTGAAATTTATGAACAACTTAGTATTTTCTGTATAGAAGTAATTTTTGGTATGTTCATGTTTCAGTTACCATGGGGATCTTCCAGTGTGCAGTAATTCCCTGGTCCCAGCCACAGTGACAGCACGGAACTATTAATAGATAGGAAGCAAACTGAAGGGAGCACAGGCACAGCTTTTGTGCTTGGTGATCAAAGGGCACAAAGGGCACATATAGATACAGCCAGTGAATTTTTGTACAGAATTGGTTTGGGGAAAGATTGAATGTAGTTATTGCTAGCAGGCAAACTAAAACCAAAATTAATTTAAAAAAACCTAAACAAACCTCCTGAAAGTAGGAGATGTCTAAGTTTTCCTGAAAGCTGTTAAAGAGGAGGATGCATGGATCCTTCCTCAACACAGATGTCTAAAATAGCTGTTCACAATATTAAATAGCAACCCAAGAGAAACAGACTCAAATGCCTTAAAATGTTTAGAGGTGCTAGCATTTTTTTTAATGACATAATAAATAGTGTCTGTAAAGAACATTGAGATACATGAGTCACTTCTGTTTATAGTGAATTCTAGGAATATGCTCAGCGACCTCCTAAAGGACAAAAATGGTTTAAGTAGTAACTCAGAAGTTAATTGCATGAGGTTTTGCTATAGTACCTGAATGTTTGAGATTTCACACAACTCTGTATAAATTAAATGTCTCAAGAGAGTCATTGAACAGGGTTGTCTTTGTGCAAATAACTGTAAATGTTCTGGATCTACTTTTATTCATTTGATGTACGTGGCTAGAGTGAATTCTAGCAAAAGACTAAAGGAGGTGCTGCTCTGCATCACACTTTTCATTTTATCCTGGGTTTGAGCAGCAGACAAGTTTTTGTACTTGCAGGCTGTGAGCCTTCTTGAGAGTTCTGTAGCCACTGGCAACTACCATAAACTCTCCATTTTACAAGTCTAACTGAAGTGGGTTTAATTGCAGATGTTCCTCCTCACTTTGAAGGGCTGTGTCCATGACCAGTCATCCTCTCATGTAACTTGTTTTCTCATGCTCTGACATGAACTTATCAACCTGAGCACCCCGGTGTCCCTGCTTATTGCAGGAGGGCTTGTCTGGATGGCCTTTAAAGGTCTGTCCCACCCCAAACCATTCCATGATTCTATGATAACTTATTTAGGAGTCAGTCTGCAAGCTGGAACAATCTGAGTGAGGAAAGGTGCTGTTTTTAATGACAGCTGAAGTGTCACACTATGTTACTCTCCGTATGCTTTTTTAACCTGTGCTGGTTTCTGCTATAGATCCAAAGCAGACAATGCACTGCAGACAAAGAAGAGTATTGATCTTTACAGCTTGTTCCTTTCCAGGAAATGAAAAGCTCATACTAGAATTTCATCATGCCTCTTCCTAATCACTGCTTATTTAGATTTCGGGTTTTTAAACATTGTGTTTTCAGTCTTTCAGCAGACTGGAGTACTATATTGTGTGTACCATCATTTAGTTTTAAAATGTGCAAACATCTGATGTTTGAGTTGGCCTGTATTTTAAAAAAGTCAGTAACTCTCCTTTTGTCCCAGTACTGTTTTCACTGGGCTTTGCTGTATCAGAGAGGAAGATCTACACTTGATTGTCTGCTCACCCATTTCATTCTTACTTGCTTTCTGTCTGAGGGGAGTTTTTTGTGGTGTATTTTTGGGCTCTTTTAAGAAATCAAGTTACCTTCAGAGTGGTGCTTTATAATCCAGAGACAAGACAGGAGCCTCCTAAAGTATTCGCATCTGTGCGTAAACTTCTGTGCGTACAACCAAATCAATACAATCTCACACTTTACTAGAAGCTATTCCCAGTTACTGTAGACCACAGAACACAACACTACACTTGCTATTTTTTAGTAGATACAGTCTTCTACCGTCAGTAAACATGCAACTTCTTTAAAATATCATGCCCTGTATCCCTGAATATTCATGTGGTTTAAGACTTGTAAGTGGACACGGGATGATCATACCCTAAATCCTGGCAAGCATGCCAGCACAGGTGTGGTACTGTGAATTTTAACGTGTCTAAAAGTGAATTATTTGCCTCAAGTTTAAGCTTTCTAATGTGACATGTTCACAGAGAGAGTTTTATGAAATCTCTTTCAAAAGCAAATTCTCATCATAGCAGTTAAGCTGATGCATTTGAGTTGCACTTGGGTTTTCCAGACCAGATTCAGTATCTAAAAATACATACCTTTCATTAAAAAACATTAGGAATTTCTTCTATCTGAATCTGAATTATTGAGGCAGAATACAAGTGGCTGACCAAATAAAAGTTTTGTTTTAGATGTCCAGGATAATATTGTAAAGAAAATGAGACTGAAGTTTGTGTCCCTTGCAGTTTGCAGCAGGAGCCAAGGCTTTTTCAGGAGCTGTCGTTTGTTGCCATTTATGTTAATTCCAATGTTGAAGCATGCTGACAGTCTGTGCTGAGGTTGAGTCTCTTGAAGTCCCTTCCTTGTACTCAAGCTTGTTCTGTTTTTTCTCCCCAGCTTCTGGGCATGTTGTGTGCCTGTATAGTTCTATGTAGGAGGAGTCGAGATCCTGCCTACGAGCTTCTCATTGCTGGTGGAACCTATGCCTAGAGGAGAACTCCAACATGCAGTTCCATCTTCCCCCACTTCTGTGGAAGGTGAACGGGCCAAGTTTACTTCCATGGCTTTCTTGCCCCAAGCACACCTTTCAGACATGAGGGCAGCCACACTGTGCACTGGTGATGGGCAAAACAACAGCTTTACACAAACCCATATAATTACCTGTGACTTTCACTGTTTTAGCCGGCTATTCATGTATCTAAATGTTTTAGTATGCTAGTAAACTTTCTAATTTCAGAACCATTTGCGAGTTTAAGTGTAATTTGGTTGATATGAAAGTCAAAGGATGTGTGCCTACTTTGGTAGATTACCTCTAAGCATTAACTGGCTGATTCTTGCATATAGAGAGAGGATGTCTTAAACCTTCACTACGTAGAACTTTTCTGGCCAAAGTTGTACAAAGGAAGCCAGCTGTATTTAATTTGGAAAGAAAAAAATGTTTTAATCTTGCCCCTCACCAGTGTCACTTTTAAAAAAGAAAAAAAAACCTAAATCCAGTACACTTTATATATAAAGAAATTGTGAAAAACAAAACAAAAAACCCTAACCAGTTTTAAGATTATGTGACTGCAGTTTTGACCTTCAGAGATCCAGTCTTTCAAACATTAGTGGTTTAAAATACAAGCTGGCTTTTCAGGAGTATAATGTATGCACTACTGTTCTATAATGAAATATTTCATTTTTCTATGAAGAGCATTTTATGTGTTGAGTGAACTGTTAGACTGTAGACCTTCAATTGGTTTGGAAACAATGTAGCCATGTAGAGTAGCAAAGTAGTATGTGAAAGTGATCTCAACTGTAAATAGTAAACCTGATTAAATAAATCTCTATATCCTCCCTATAAACATGTCTTGTTTTCTGTTTAACATTCTAATGTATTTGGTCCAGTGCAGTCTGGGTGTGCTGGACAAACTGTGTGAAAACAACAGTTTTGGGTGGCTTCACTTCAATAGACCTGTATTTATGGTTTGCTGGAAACCTGATTGTAGTGTATTTGTGCTTTTTATTTGAAACAATAGCAGCAAAACACAGAACAACAAACTTGGCTGAACTTGATGGAAACTTAACATCTTGTGCATATGATTAAGGAAGAATCAGTTGCCTCTAAACAATGGGTAATGAATAGCTTTACTGTAACTGCTGTATGTTAATTGTGCTTTAATGTGTCTTGCATTATTCAAATACTTAGTCACTGCCCTACTTTCAGTGTCTTCAGGTTCCTCCTCCTTTGCAGAAGCCAGGAATGTTCAGAATTTTTACCAGTTCCTTATGTACAAAGCAGACATGCTCAGTTAAACTGACATCAAGACAGTCTCAAATAACTGAAGAAACATCACTCAGAAAAAGAAAATTCTAATGTGTACACATTGTTGGAGCCAGTGTGGCTTCTTGGGGGATTTTTCCCAGTGTTGTTACGCTGCTGTAGAAGTGTACCTTTGGAATTTTGTTACCTTCTAAAGGTGGGTCATAAATGATACTCCCTTGGGACTTAGATTTTCATTTTTAGTACAGCATGTGGCTCAGTCCAGAGGCCTCCTGACTGTGGCATCAGATTTCCCAGATGTGGCAGCAAGCCTGACTGAATTTGATTGTCTTCATATTGTTGCATATTATAAGTATGGAACTAATAAGATTGAGATGACCCTGGCTTGTAAAAATCAGTGTGGAGAGGTTTTAAGACAGACTTGTGTTGCACAAAATAAGGCTAAGGATGCTTCAAAAGGTGGTCAGCTCTCAGCAGCTACAAGGCAGAAAGAAACTCCGTGGTCATGAGCCGGTACATACCCCTTTGAAATGAGGATAGTTTGGGGGAAATAACAGTGCATGTGCTTGTCAGTCTTGCTGGAAGACATTCTGGATTTTGAAGTACAGATGACTTGTCAGTACTTGCATGTAAATGAAGGCAGTCTCTGTTTCCTCTTTAAAAGGCAGAATATTTGTGCTGGAATGTGGAAATGACTCAATATTTGACAACTTTTTTACAATCTAAACAAAGCCCAACTGAGCTTTTAACTGCTGTGAATTAGTTTTTTCCAGGAACCACTGACCTTCTTGCATTACACCATTTGTAGTAGGTCTTGGTTGTGTGAATAAAGCTATGGTGGTGGTGTTTGGGTTTTGTAAAATACAAAATCAGTTTTCACACACCCCCCACCCCACCCCCAAAAAGCCAAACAAACACAGACTTGCAAGGGTCTAATGCATGACATTTTGTGTGATTCTCTGAGGATGGGAACGGTGGTGTAGGTGTGTGGCTTCCCTTACTGAAAAACATGAATAAACTTTGGCTTGCATTAGACAGGAGTGTTGGTGTGGCTGTAGTTTGGCCTTCCTAATTAATACATTCATATCTGTGTATTTTAGGGGACAAGGGATGATTTAGTTTCATTATAGCTTTTTTTTCCTTGATTCCTGTGTCTAGTCTTTTAAGTTCCTATATGAATTTCTTCTTGGCTGTCTTGTAGCTGAAGAGTGTGAGAGGGCTCAGTGCAGGCTGCACAGGAAATTATTCAGACTGAGTGAATATGTGTGTGCTGCATAGAGTGCACAGGCATGGAGCATGCCTGCAGCAGTAAACCTTACCTGATCCAGAGGGATTTAACACAGGAAATTAGAATTGCCTTCAGGGTTTTTTTTTAATTGAGTTTTATTGTTTTCACTTCTGTTAAAGTGACTTAAGTATATTGCAGTACACTATCTGTGTTTTACTGCCTTTCAGCACCCTAATAGGAGGCCCTCCAATTCTCACGAGTCTCATTCAGTTGTGGTCTAGTAAGACACATTGCCTTATTAAAATAGAGGAGAAGTGGTTTAACAAGCTCAGTTTAACAAAGTTAGTGAAAAGAAATTCTGCCTTGATAGCCAGAAGAAGATGGCTCATGAGATTCTTCAGTACTTGCAGTTTCAGATGAGATTTGACATACGTACTTGTGGTAATAGTATCAGTGACAGCCTTCAGAGTACAGTTAGTGGATCTTGTAACTGTGACTTAATCTTGGGCCTGAGACAAATCCCTCTGGAATGCACGACAAGTCAGCAAGTGTAGTGGATCTTTGGTGTTCCATGTGCTGTGTCCTGCAGCAGCAGCACACTGGGGTGACTGCAGTACTTGGAGAATGCCACCTGAGCCTCCATCCTGCCACTTGCAGTCTTTGCTCTTGGGAGCCACCCCTACTGACTGGGGCAGCTGTCCTTGCTACACATAATAAGCTTAATTTTACTTCCACAGCCTTTTTCAAAGCACATGTTGGTAACCTTTCTTTGCTGATCTCTGCAGCCTTTCCTGGCTGATCTCTTTCCCATGGAGCTGCATTGAGCAGTTGGAAAGCTCTCTTGGGGGCAGCGTCTTTTAAATCATGATGTATGCTTGGGCTGTTGCTAAAAGGCACAGAGCAGACTTCCATCTGTGCTACATCCAAACTAATGTGAGCACAAAGCTTCCTCTGCCAAACTACTGATGTGATGCAGTGCCCTATACAGTGGCAACATCACTGGTTGCTGTAGGCTGTGCCTGGCTGTGGGAGGGTAAGGTGCTGGCACTCTTAGCCTGTTTCCCACTGTCCTGCTTATCAATCTCTTATTCCTGGGCTGCTTCAGCACCGACCTCTCATGTCTGTTGTGATAACTGGGTTTGCTATTTGTCCATCTCAGTTTTGGAGCTACTCTTCAGTACTGGGACTGATTAGGAGAGAGCAAACTCACTGGCAGGTAGCAGAATGGTGTTGCTGCTGATCTGTTGAAAGTCTGGGTATGATCTTGTTTTGATGAGACAGTCATAGTTTGCCTGTGCCCTACACACAGTAGGTGTAAACCTTGCCCTTCTACCTCTCCGTGAAAGGATTACCTGCAAAAAACCTACAGGATAGTCCTGAGCTAGTCCTGGCAGCAAGTCATGTTTCCTTCTTCATACACCATAACACAAGGTTTGGTGTTTGAAATAAAGCTAAATTGCAGGCCAGTTGTTACTAGGTGGAGGAGGAGGTGCTGGGGAAGCACAGCTGTACAGCTGCTCCATGGCCATGTCCTGCACCCTGGACATGTTTAATGTCCTGGCAGCTGCCTGGGGTGGCAGAGGTAAATATTAGACTTGTTGACCTGCTCCTTTGTTTCTGCAGTCTGGCAGTTGCCTTCACAATACAGGTTTTGTGCTCACATTACGTATTTAGTCCAGGCATATGCCTTTGATTTAGTCCTTGCTGTGACTGCAGTAATCCCTGCTGGATCTGTGCCTGGCAACAGATGTTGCTTCCTTCAGTGTCTGGACTCCAGGACAGGAGTTCAGTTGTTTTGTGTGGGATATTTACACTGTAGATGAACACAAAGTGCAGTTTATTCATCATTTAAAAGCAGGGCTGGGTTTGTAGATTAAGTGTGGACGTGAACTTAAACCTGCACAAGTGAGAGACTATCAGAGCTCCGGTCTGGGGACCTGAGACTTGGTGATCCTTCTGGAGCAAGCAGAGGCACTTCTTTCTAGTGATATGCACTGAAGCACACATTTTCTCTCACCTGCTTCTCTTGATCCTAAATGCTAAAGCTGTGTCAGAGCTTTTGAGTTGAAACTTCTTTCTTTGCTAGAGGGAAGTGTGCAAACTGGCTTGCTTGGGGTAACATGAGCCACAGCAGTGTTGGGAGCATGGAGCTGTTCCTTTGGCGCTCCAGAGAACAGACAGCTTTGCTTTCATTCGCATGTGTGGTGCTTCAGGTACCAGCTCTTTTCACCAAATGGGCTCCTGCCCCGTTTCAGAGAATAATTTAAGCATTTTGCAAGATAGCTGTCCTGTCAGCCCTTTGCTAGGTCAGGCTGTGACTGAAGAACTGGAATGCATTTCCCTCATGCAAATAAAACACTTAAGCAAATCACTGGCAGTTGTGGGGCTTGACAGTACCTAGGATGCCTTGCGGGCAAAAGCAGTCTGGTCTAGAAAACTACTTCTGAAATGGAATTCTGAAGCTTTTCTCCTAGCTGGACAAAGGAAGCAGCAACATCTGCTCTTGCCTGAATGAGTCTGCCATTGAATTGCATTGAGCAAGTCTGCCAGCACATGTGGTGTGTGCAGGGGTAGTGTTGGTACATTCGCAGCTGAGAGTAGGAGAGGGATAAATCCCCTATGGCAAAGGTGGCATTGCGTCCTGCGCCAGCCTTTACCAAGCACCTCACCGGCAGCAGGCAGGACTTAATTCCAGTACAGGCTGTAGAACTAAACACTCCTTGTACTTCTAGGACTTGGAGAATGCCCCATCCGTGGGGAGCATGCTTGGTGCTAGTAGCCTTGCACTCTGTAAAGTGCTTTTGCCCTTTGAGTGTAATGTCCGTTTTGAAGGCTTAAATCCAGCATTTATCCTGATAGCTTTGTTTCCCCCTGTACAGTAACACCTTCAGTATTGAAAAATGGTGCATTGAGGATACATTACAGACACTGAGGAAACATAAGTTAAATTTAGAGCTTGTGCTAGTAAGTGCTGTGGTTATAAAAGCTGACACGGGACCCTACAGAGCAGGGAGGATGCATTTCTCCAGATGGCTTCTCTCCCTCTTTGCTTTTGAATCCTCCCATGACTGCTGAATTGAGCAGTGACCTAGTAAAACCTTTAGCTGCCACTTAGCAGAACAAAGTCACTATCGCTTAAGTTTCCCTTCCTCACCCAGGGCTCAGACACAAGAAGGGCTGTGCAGCCCTTCTCTAAAGACAAAGCACTTCTCACGTCTATCAGTGCAGTGAAAGCTTTCCCATTCACACTTACGTTTGCATTCTTATCCTGGGAAGGTTAAAGTTCACCACTTTCCCAAGATGTTCCTCCATGCGCTGTTTTCGGCTTAAAAATGCTGAACAGTTCTTCTTTAGATGCAGCTGTTGAGCATTTGTGCCCTTGCAGAGTGGAAGGGAATCCACTAAACTCCCCCACACGCTCCCTGCACTGAGTGTGTGTTATCTCATGTCTGCTCCCCCCATCCTCAGAGCCAGCCGGTCCTATTACAAAACAAGCACTGTGTACACAATATAATTTGTCCTTTTGTACGAGATTTGCCATCGCAAATATTGATCCGACCAGCACCCAATGCTAGCTTGTTTAGACTGGGTCTGGGATTGAACAATCACCAAAATGCTGAGTGTGCCAGGAGGATTTTCAGCTCGGTGTCAGAGTGGATTACAAGCTCGCCATGATGAATGGGGGAACTGAGGGATGAGGTGCGACTTCTCCAGTCATACCTTTGCTTCACAAAGCCATTGATGTGTTCAAGGGCTTAGCCTGGGCTGCTTGAACAATCCAAGTGTGTAAGTCAGCACGCAGGAAGTTTCATTCAAGTTTAGGCTGGAATGTCTTCAGCTGTACTTTGTGTCGGGGTACCCTGAGGCAGAGGCTCCGGCAAGTGCCTGAATTTCACTCCAAGAGAATTGAAGTCAAAGCACTACTTATGCAGCTGTACCTCATTCAGAATTACACCTATTAACACACTGGTTACTTCTCTTTATGTCCGCCTTGATTTGGTGGTTTGGTTGAATTCTGGTAAGGGCAGCAAAGCTGGGATACATGTACTGGTTTATGTTTCCATATCTGGTTAATACTGGCTTTTTTAGATCTGGTTACTAAAATTCCTCCTGCTTTCAAACATCCTCTTAGGGTATCTGTTCCCACTTCACCTCTGCCCCCCTAGTTGTTTTTGTACCCTCAGTCCTCAGGATGATATGTGGAATCCCTGGTTATAAACTCGAAGCTGTGCTCCGAGTTTTGTTTGCCTGGTGGTTTTGGAGGATACTGTCTTTCCCCTTAGAAATTTCAGGGATGTCAACTCTGATTTCTGCCCATTTTGCTGGGAGGTCACGGTGATTTCTGTTAAGAGTTTTGTATCTAAAAGCAAGGTTTAGTCTGTGCTTTCAGTCAGAGTAGAACAACACAGTAAACTTGCCTTCTGGGCCAGTGTGTGGGACAGAACGGCTGCAGCCACATGGCACCCGGCAGTGGTAGGCTGTAAATGTGCTCTTAATGGTGCCCGAGCAGCTTTGTGCCAGATCAGGTGTCAGCCGTCCTTTAGCAGCTGGTAGAAGGACAAGTTGAGCCCTGCACCATGTGTGTGTGACTAGCTAATTTGATGGGAATATGATTATCCAGCTATTCTAGAAACAGATCAGATTTGCACTGTGCAGGATCCAGGAGTGCTCAAATCTGGAGATGACTGTGGCTCTGAGCAAAATGTGAGCTGGCTGCTGAATTTAGGTAATTGCTAGCAAAGAATAGATGATGGCTAACATTTTGACTAGTTCTTTGCCCTCTCAAGTGAATGCAGTGTTGGCATTTTGTTAATAACATAATCACAGGCAAGACATTAATTCCTCTTCCAGAATCTAATTCTCCACACAAGTATTCTTCCTCTACAAAACCCAGCCCATCAGCCCTTGTGGTCCCTTAGCAGCCATTTATTCTCCAGAAGGCAGATAAGACTGCATCACAACTTTGTTTCCCTTCTTGCTCACTAGCTCACTTGCTCACTGTTTCTGTTTAAGGACATGGGAAGTGCTGGTATTGGTGTGGCTGGGGACTGTTCTTGTGTTCAATGCCCCAGCCCTGCACGCTGGAGAGCAAGAAAGCCAGGGAAAAGAGATGGTGTTGAGCAGTCTAGGCTGCTCTTCAGGCCTGTACAGTTTGTCCTGTCCCATACAGAGTTGTTGCCACTCCACACTGAAGGTTAACAATGACTTACTGTGTTTGGATAGCACTGATGTAGAGTCCCCTGTGCTCTCCAAGCCTGCACAGTTAAGCCATGGCACAGTGACACTGCCAGGAGGGTCTGTGGTACCACAAAGTGTGTAAGTTACCCACCAGTGTTGAGGTTAGGTGTTCCTTAGTGCCCATCCAGGCTCCTGTTAGACACCCATGTTAAGAATGAATTTCTGGTAACTTTTTCACCAAAGACATGTAGGTGATAAAACCTCAGTCCAACCCAGCTGTGTGAGAAGGGGAATCCCCTGAGGGCTGGGGCCGCAGGAGGGGGAGCTGAAAGTCGCTGTAAGTGCTTGCCGTCGGGAGTACTTGCCCGTCGTGTCCCGAGGTTCGTCCTCAGGCCCGCTCTTGTTCCTATGCGAGTTTTTGGCTGCCGTGCTTGCAGCACCCGTGGGCCCTGCCGAGCGACCCCCGGGGCAGCGAGTCGTGTCCCTGCGAGCGACTCCGGCCCCCCCAGAGCTACCCCGGGGCGCTGTAAGCTCGAGGCCGTCCCCGCGCCTCGCTGACATGCGCCCCTTTGGGGTGGGGCCGCCAGGGGCTGCCTCCGGGGTGCTGGGAGGGGGGCCCCGGGGTTCGTGGGAAGAATCACTTATGCTTCGCTGCTTTGCAGACTAGACTGGGGAGTGCCGTGAAAGTCTGCTGTTTCTGTGCCGATGANCAAGAAAGCCAGGGAAAAGAGATGGTGTTGAGCAGTCTAGGCTGCTCTTCAGGCCTGTACAGTTTGTCCTGTCCCATACAGAGTTGTTGCCACTCCACACTGAAGGTTAACAATGACTTACTGTGTTTGGATAGCACTGATGTAGAGTCCCCTGTGCTCTCCAAGCCTGCACAGTTAAGCCATGGCACAGTGACACTGCCAGGAGGGTCTGTGGTACCACAAAGTGTGTAAGTTACCCACCAGTGTTGAGGTTAGGTGTTCCTTAATGCCCACCCAGGCTCCTGTTAGACACCCACACCTAGTGCTTGGCTTGTAATGCATCTCCCTCTTGGCATCCATGTCCTTCCCCTTCAACTGCATTCAGTAATCAGTGAGGCATGAGCTGCAAATGGGAGAAAATTAATGGAGAGGAGACTCAGAGCAGGAGTTCACCTCTTGAGACAGGAAGGAAGCCAAGGTAGGAGTTTATACTGTTTATGTCTTTATGTACACGATCTGTCACCACTTTGGCTGAGGATGTGGGGTTGTTCATACTGCAGAGCTCAGGCCAGGGGTTCTCGGGGAGGTGGCAAACACTTCAAACCTTGAACAGTCACTGTGCTCCTGCTGTTGCTACATGCTCAGCTGGGAAGAGGTTGACTTCTTCCTTTTAGCTGCCCAGTGGTTGGAAATGCTGGAAACTGGTTGGCTCTAGAGATCACTGAGCTTAGCAGGAGGCCTGGCAGTGTTGGCTGTCCTGGAGCTCTGTCTGTTGGCTCTGTTTCTAGTCTGATACTACTTTGTTGTTACTACTGGCTCGTTGCCTCTTAATATGCAAAAATCTGATCTGTGCAGAGATGGCCCTCGCCCTACACTTACAGACATTTCCTAATTACGTCTGGTTGTCATTGGTTAAATGTTATTTCATACAGGTTTTCCTGTTCTTCTCCTTAATTGGTAGAAAATGGTGAAAAAGAACAATATGCATGTTTTGACTTTAGTATAAGAATGCCACTGGAAAGGGTCCATTTCAGTTTCCCATCTTAGCTGAAAATTGAATGATAACTTGATTGTGTCAGTTTTACTGCCCAAATGTTACCAAACTGGAGAGGAAATGTTAATAAGGGCAATGTTATTAAGGCAATAACCTACAACTGACCTTCCTGCTTTTCCTACTGATGGGTGTGGGTAGATGGATGATACCTAAAATGTGGGTGTTCTCAGAGGGTGTGGGTACTTCTTGATATCTCTGTTCTATTTGTGACAAGTGCTGCCACGCAGATAGGGCAAACTGAAGAATTTGGCTGATAAGTAGTTCCAAGCTACATCTAGACAATGTGAAGCAGAGGATTCATGAGAAAACATTGCTTGCTGCTTTTTCATTTCCTCAGCAATCTGGAGTTAGCATGTTGGACCCAAGTGCTGTGACACTGGGGAGATTTTGAAATACCTATAGCCTCTTGCCATTCAACAGTGTTTACTTGACAGAAGAGGAGATTGGTAGAAAGGATATTGGTTTCCTGACTTTTAACAGCAAAAATATGGAATGATTTGATGGGGGAGGAACAGCAGCCACCATTCCACCAGCTGTCTTTTGGTGATGTAGACCATGTGGTCCATGGAAACAAAGATGATCTGCAGCAGGGTTTCAGGGCAATCAAGACTGGGCCCTGCAGTGCCCTGTGTGAGGTTGGGCCCCCAGAGAAGTGAGGAGTCCTTCAAAAATCATCATTAGGTGCATCTCACTAGTGTTGTTTGGGGTTGTTTGGGGGTTTTTTTTGTTTATTTAAGATAATCTGCAAAATATCTACCTAAATTTATTTATTTATTGGTTTGTTACAGTCTCCTTTGTGGAAGATGGAGTGTTCAAGAAGTAAATACATTAAATCCCTTGTGCTTTCGTTTTCCTCTCCTGCTGTAGCTAACAAGGGACGCTGTGGTTGTCGGGCAGCCTCCTCTCGTAAATGTCCTGGCCGAGCTGAAGCCATTGTGCATCTTTGTGTCACTTTAGGCCTGGTCACAGAAACCTTCCCTTCCCATCCTGGGCCAGCACTGCTGTTCTTACTCTGCTGCCTTCAGTGCCATCCCAGCCCCTCCCGAGCCTGTGCTGATTGCAGGGGCTGGGAGCCCTCCAGCCCAGCTGTGGATGTGCTGTGTGCTAACTGCGGGAGTGCAAAGGGCTGCAGGCAGCCAGAGGAAAAGGGCCTGCAGCAACTTCTGGTCCATTCTTGAAGGGAGAATTTGAATAAGATACTGCAAGTGCCTCTGACCTTCACTGTGTTTCATTTAAGAAAAGATTGCACTGACCATTACAGCTTTTTCTTTAGTCTGAATTTCTATTGTCTTTCTTGTGTATCTGAGCTAACAGTTCCTCTCTCCTCCACGCCTTTCAGGTAGCAATAAGATTAATTTTCATTGTCTTGATTCAGTTTTTAGACCTAAAACCTTGGCAAATGGTCATTCTGCCCCCAGAAATAGTTTGCTCTGATTCAAATTAAGTCACAAATTTTTAATTTTTTTAGCTATCTTGAAATACTGAAAAGGGAAGAATGGCAGAAACTATCCATCAATCCCTTGTACAGTACAGTAACAGTTGGAAACAATCTTAAATATTAAACTAGAAAGATTGATAGAGCTGAAATCTGTGAAATAGAGCGAACCTGCACAGTGCAACATCTCTGAAGAGGTTCTGTTGAAGAATGAGCACATCAGACGTGCCTGGAAAGAGCCCAGGATGTTCCTGTGGCCGCAGTTGTAGAGGCTGCAGGCAGCAGATGGAGCCAGAGCAGCCCGTGGGCTGAGCCGGTGGAGGGGAGGCTGCCCTGCTGACATTGCAGGAGGGGGTGATTGGCGATTCTCTGGTGCTCAGAGGAGAGCAATCAGGGTAGTGCTGCACTGCTGGAGGCTTGGCTTAGCTGCTCTTTATGTTGTTGGGTTTTTAAAATTCATAATCCCAGAGAGGCATTAGGGAAACTTTCCAACCAAGGCAAAAGCAAGCCGTGGGCCCATCATCTGTCCCAGAATCCAGTGCAAAGCAGAGCCATGGCTAGCACGGATTTCATTGTGTTAGGAGATGGTTGTGATGGAGTGCCTCAAGTTTTCCTACTAGGGATGTGTCCTGATCCTTCAGGTGCTCCTCTCTGGCTGCATTCACTGTTTTTTGTATTTTCATCTGTGAGTGGTAAACCATCCTCTGTCAAAAATGCCAGCATGGCCTGTGCACAGGGAGAAAGGGATCCATGGCAAAGAATGTGGCTGTTGTGAGCATAAGGGTGGCTCCCAGGCTGGCTGGAGACAATCCTCCATCCTGGAGAAACTGTACTTGCTTCTGTGATCTTTTCCCTTTGACAGTTGAGATCTGGGCAGGATTTTCCTCCCAGAATCACCGAGCTTTGAAGCACTGCTGGCAGCACAGTGTGCTGAGGGAGGGCTGTGCCAAAACATGCAAGCCCTAATCTCTCAGGAGTGAAGATGGCTTTTGCAGATAGTGTAGGCCAGGAGAATAATGGGATGAGGCAGGAGCAAGGGAGAGAAAAGCATGGTCAGTTGGTTATTTCCTGACTGGTAGTTGTAGAAAACATTATTGAGATGCTCTTGGTCAGCTGAGGCAGACCTTGTGTGCTGATTGTTTTCAGTAATAGAATACTTGTACAGTCTGAGGACTGGGGGCTTCTTTTCATCAAAGCTTTTCAAGATAAGAGCCTGGCACAAAGCCTCGCTGCCCATTCCTTTCTGCTGTCCACCAGCCGTCCTCATTTTCTGCAATGACAACTACAATGTCTCCTTCACTGATGTCCAGTTCATCCACGTTCTGGAAGGAGACAGGGAAAAGAAATGTAGTTAGCCTGAGAGCACAGGAGGGCCCAAGCATGTATCTAGTGGGCTTTATTTTAATCCTGTTCTTCATCAACAGTCTGCCAATGTCCTTCTGCTTTGAAATACCAGACAATGAGGGATTAAGCATTTTGGCTATTTCCTTAAGATCCTCAAATTTCCCCAGTCTCCGTGGTGTCACCTCCTGCACAACCTGATGGTTTTATCACTGGCAAAGTCCAGAAGGGGTTAAACACCATTCTCCTAAACCAGCTCACCATGACCTGCATAGTCTGCAGGTGTTACTAAATAAAACAGAGCTCAGCTTAATTCCTAAGGGGGATAGCAGTGCCTCTGCTAATCCATGCCTGAAATAGGTCTCTCAGTTCTTTTAGCAGGGAACAGCAGCAACCAGTGGGGGACAGTGACTCTTGGACAGCTGTGACTTTCATCCCCAGACAAATGCAGTAGTTGCAAATAAGCTCTCACTGAGCTCCCAGGCAGCCATCACTGTTCAGTGGTGCTGTCCTATTTTCCATAGGAAACCATTTTGCTGCCCACGGTGTAGTAAATAGAAAACAGGCTTCCAGAGATGTCTGAGGTGTCAGCTAAAACTAAATTTAATGCACCTGAGTAGGTAAGAATGGACTCAAAAAATGAGTGGCCTCAATGTACAATATACTAAAGGTAGTAACAGGCTCTTTTCTCAGCAGGGAATATCCCTGTGTGGCATAGTTTCAAGGGACTCCTGGAGTAACGAGGTGTTCCAGTAGCCTCCTTAGGGGAACTGCCATTATCAGTGAGGTGCTTTCAGCTGTGCTTGCATTAAATTTTGTGTAAATAATAAAAGAAAGTCTAAAATGAAGCAAAAAACCCCTCCAATATCAAATAAAAGGCGTTGGAATACTGCTGTACCTAAGGGAAAGTGTTCCTTTTGAGCTTTTTCTCTGTTTTCATCATTTATCTGGCTATTTTGTCACTGTCACATTTCTTCAACCTTGGCTGTTTGTGGCAGGTCCCTTGATGTGAGGCTCTCTCTGCACTGAGACATAAGACCTCCTGGATGCTGTTTCTTCTGCTGATCTGAAGCTGATAAAAGGAACCTTTAAACTGACACGTAAAGCAAGTGGAGTTGGAGTCCAGGTTCTGGAGTCCATCTGAATTAGCAAATATTTATAACCAGTCCATTCACAACCTTTTACTAATGGTATTCTGCCTAGTTGGGGCTGGAGTCAGGGAGAGTTCAATATCCCAGTTAAGGATGCACGTTGTTCTCTTTAACAGTTTTTGTTGGCAGATGAACCAGCTCCACTGTGATTCTGCAGCTTGCAACATGGAAGTACAGGGAAAGAATGTCCTTTATGGGATTCTGTCCTCTCCAGCATGGAAAGCCAGCATGCTAAACTGCAGCATGACAGATCATGTCCCTGCCTGTTAAATTATGGTAACATCTCCTTCACAGAATTTACATTTCCAAGATGTTTCAATCAGTATCATCTATTTTAAATGTGATGAAGTATTTATTTCAAAGTACTTTTTTTACCTGGGCTGTGTAGTCGTAAAGTACTCTGTAGTCCTGTGATGACGTGATCTCAGCATTCTCATTTACAAAAATGGATGCATAGACTCCGTCTGTTCTCTCTGCGAGGGCGGGAGGAAATAAGGAATAAATACCCACCACAGAAACAAAGAGTTCAGTTGCTTATAAATGCATGGGACCGTATGCAAGAGTTCACAAATACAAGGGTTTCTGTTCTCTCTCTGCCTGGACATGTACATGTATAGAAAAGCTGCTGTGAACTGTAGGTAAAGTCTTGCACAAGAACTGTCCCCCATTGATGGGATGACAATACACCCATTGAACTTCATGGGAGGTCAGAAAGTAGCTTCAGCCTCAGTTTGGGAAAAAGGTTTCCCCTGGTAAAACATAATCCAAGTCATCCAAGGAGGGAAACACTGATTAAAATGGCTTAAAAATGTTACTGCTGGGGGCATAAAATTCTAGCAGTTCCATGGCTCACATAGCACTTTTCCCCTTGAGAAAAATGGAAAGTACTGTGCCAATGGGTCACCAGACATTCCCCAGTTGTTTATATAGTTCTCACATAGCTATTTGTCATGGACATAACTTTTTTTGCAGATGTTTTGTTTTAGTACAACTTGCTGTAATTGGAGAGACTTCTCATTTCTCCCCAGCAACTCTCTGGGAGCTGCCCCTGCTGAGCACCAAATGCAGCAAAAGAGAATCTGGGCTGTGTTTCTGGGTGCCCAAGCAGGCAGGCCTGACAGAAGCAGTTGATTTTAAAGCTATTTGGAAACAACTTTTCTTTTGGTAAGAACTACAGTTAAAATGCTTTTGTTTACTATCAAACCGATAAAAGTGTCATAAACTGTTACCTTCTACATAGTCAAAATACTGTGTTTTAAATATCATCTGATAAATTCCTAATTATAAGTCTTACAAGACAACAGTGTAACTGTGAGGTGAGATGAATATTTGTATTCATAAGCCATGTGCCTGGTGTGTTAAAAATATTATGTATTCTCTGGAGCTTTTTAGTGGTAGTTATGCTACACAAGGAGAAAACTCATATCGATGTCAAACTGCTGTTCAGCCCCACCCCTGCCTAGATGGAGGTTTTGAAGAACCTCTGGATTATTTGGCACTTTCAACTGGGAAATTTGTTTAATACACATCCAAGCAAAATTCATTTCCAGACTACCCTTGCCTGCCAACATGTGAATATCTGCTGTACATTTCTGCTCCATGTCAAAGCCTGGTTTAGCAACATGATCTAAAACAAACACATCTGGTAAACTGATTTCCTGCAGAGCATACCCAGAGGAGGGGCTAAAGGAGTGGCAGTTTCCATGTTGTTTTTGCTGCTCCCATGGAGTAGTCCAGAAAATCTGCAGAATCAAGAGAAGTCAAAACCAAAATGAGTGAACAGGCATGGGTATGAGCATTCCTTCATCTCAGCTCTCTGACTCAGCCTTCCCTCCATCTGATTCACAGAGTAGATGTCACTTCTTTCCATGGCCTTCTATTTTCTTTTATGCTGTAGATATATTTATCTCCCTTTAAAAATGTATTTTTAAAAATGCAGCAGACTATTGAACCATTAACTTTACTAAATTGTGCATGAAATGCAGCAGATAAATATTTTTTTGTAGAGCTGAAGGCTCATGGTGTGAAACTCCAATTATTTCACAATGTTAAAATGATGAAAATTGTCAGTTGCTTATAAGAGATTAACATCTCTTTGTGTTTAAGGAAAACCCTGATACAGTTTAAAATACAGACCTTGTGTAACAAGCCTTTCTAAAAGCTGTGAGTTTAAGTGAATTTTTATTTTAATCTATCCCTAGTTATTTCCTCTATCACAGCTGGGTACTGAAGACTAAGTAAAGCAAGAAAATGGGTTAGGATTCTCTAGCAGAGATAGAAATAGCATTGCATGCTTAAGGCATATTTAATGAGTCTGATTTTTCAGCTAGCAAACATTCAGTTTTTCTGGAAAATGGATATCCTCTCTCAAGAGTTCCTGAAAGACTCAGGCTGAGTCCCTCCAGGCTCCTTGCACACGCTGCTCACGGTTGTGTTCTGAATGGCAGTACAATTGTCTTATGTAACTGCACAGGAGGGAGCATGGAATTCATTATTAGAGAAGATCCAGTTTCCAACTGAAAAACAAAGTATTGTGGATAACCCTGACCAGCTCACTGGCAAGGCTGGACCACTTTTCAGAGGGGGGTCACTGCCTGCTTCCTGTCTTTGCCATGTCATAGGGCTTGTTAAATTATAAATCTCTTCTGCTTTAATTGTGATGCCCCATTGTGAATTTGCCATTTTAGCATAAAATATTTAAACCAATAGAGCCACCATGTTCTTCTGCTGCTGTAACTACATCCATGTTCTAACATTTACCAGCAGAAATGGATCAGAATAGGGAAAACTGCCTCTCTAATCATCCCAGTTTTTTCACCCTGTGTTCTTACCCTTTAATCCAGCTGGAGACAGCAGCTCTTTGTTCTGCTTAGCTAAGTGGTGCTGTAAGCATGGAGGAATTGCCCCAAAGGACAGCTCTCCCAGCCTTTGCTCCCAGCCAGATTCACCTTCACCCTCCCTGGAATGAACTGGTTTTGTTGCTATGTGCCCTGACTCAGTAGGAGAGAGGAAATGAGTGACTGCTGCCACTGCTGGCCAAGTAATTGTGTGATGAGCTCATCCCCTGTCCCTCCTCCCACCAGGGCATGGCAAAATTACTCTGACTCCTTTAACACCTTTACTTCTTCCATCAAGTCACATTCACTGATACATAGTTGCGTCTTGCTACAGTGAAGGAAGTAATAACTTTCCATGTGGTGTTTTGTCACCATGCGTGGCTGTTGATGTGGGGAAATCCCCGTTCTGGGAACTGGCCTTTGCCACTCACCTCTTCATCATCCCACAGGACTGGGTGGGGCTGTTGCTGCGCCTGCTGGGCTCTCTGCTGTAGTAGTTCTCATACCCTATGGCATCTGCAACAGGGCAATAAAAATGAGATGTTCAAACAGGAAACACTTTTCTCCCTGCCAGAACACAGCCTGGGGCTGCTGAAGCAAACTGCAGGGCAGCAACTGTCTGCCCTGGCCTGGAATGTGCCTGGAGCAGCTCGGGGGGACCTGGGGGCTTGACAAAACCATTCCAGTGGCTGCTAACAGCCATGCCCTGGTGGCAAGGCAGCCTCAGCCTGAGCTGAGGCCTGAGGCCCCCACTGGAAGGGCTGTGACAATGAGGAAGGTAGTTTCCTCCATGGCTGTTCCTTCCATTGCCTCAAAGCTCAGGATTTAAGGGGGCAGAGTATGGTCATTGTGAGCCCTAAACTGTGCCCATGATAGAACTTGCTGCAGTACATTTTGTCTCTTTTTTCCTCAATGTATCTAGTCAGGATTTTTTGTCAGATCTGGGGAGATTTCTGAGTGTTATTGCCTGCAGCAATAATGAACAATTTCCTGGTGTGTACTTGTGTGTTTTCCCACCTTTCATATCTCCCCCATCCGTCTCCTGAGAGTTTATTTGCTGTTTACCCAGAGATATTTGAGTTTTGTTCTCTCAAACACATTTAGGTTGCAGTTCCTTCTCTCTCCCCTATGGTGTCATTAAGGGTGAAATTGAGACCATTTCCAAGTGTAACTTTACAGATGAAACAGTTACAGATGGATTTATTTGTCATCTCAGAGCTCCCAGTGCAGCTCCTTACAGCTGGTGGTCACACACTCTTTCTGCTTGCTCCGTGTGAACCAAACAAACATGAGTAAAGCCTCTGATAGTGTTTTATCTCAGCCCTGATACCAGCAAGTATCCTAAAAAAGACATTGGACTTGGGCTAAAAGTTCTGTTGACATTCTCACACTGCATCAGGCAAGATAATAAGCAGAGCAGGCACATAGGCCTAGAGACTGTGAAGAATCCCTACAAATGAGACTCACAGCAATTAGGGAGTTTTCTGACCAATTTAAGGATCTCCTGTTGCCCTTCTGCTTTGTGACTTTGGTGCAGTTTCCAGTCTAGAGGGCATTGTAAGATTGGGTAGAAAAGGAAGTGAGCAAGACCATCAAGAAGGTTTGTTCAGGATGGTCTTCTGTCACACAATGCAAAATTACACCTGAGTTTCCTCCTGCATTTTGCAAATAATAGCACAGATCAACAGCTCACCATGTGCTACAGTGCAAACTCATTAGCTAGAGCTGTGGAGATATTAGGATATTGCTTCCAGAACCTGTCATCTTCTAGAAGATGGCAAAAATAAAAACAACAAAAAAGCAAGTCAGGTTTTTCTTTGCCTTTCATAAAGCTCTCAAGAGTTTTTTCCACCTAGTTCTTATTAGAAATGACTCTGACATAGCCAAGAGCTTTTTGTAGAAATTTCCTAGGTGACTGGAGAATGACAAATCTCAAATAGGAAAAAAACCCCAAAAACCTAAAAACAAAACCAGAAAACCCCTAGCTGAGAATTACACATTTCTTAGTATACAGAAGTTGTTTCACACTGTTGCAAGGCACAGCTCTCCTTTTTGCCACTGAGAATTTAATTTTTCCTGGGTAAATTCTCCTGTATCAGTGAATTTAAATCCCTTATGTGAAGAAGAATAAACTATAGCAGCAAAATGGCATGCAGTGCACCAGTATCAATATATTAATTTTAAAAAATTCCCCAAATCCCAATTTTTAACCATCATCAGAGTAGTGGCAAAAAGGCTGAGTGAAAAGCAGGCCTCAGGTAGCTCAGTGCTGAGTTAGTGGTAGCACTCAGCTCTGCTGGTCCTGGGGTGTAATTCCTGCCAGCTTTGAGCTCTGCAGTGAAATTAAAGGGGTGGAACTTGTTCTTGTACAAGATAATTACCCCAGGGATCAGGCCTTCACACTGCTGATTTTGTACCTGTACAGCTCCTAGCATGGAAGGGTTTGATGTATCTTGTGTTGCCTGTTGAAGTACTCAGGAGTGTTTTGTGTCCTGCCATGTGACACATTAGACAGCTCCTTTCCTGTGGGGTGTTTGGAGAACTCTTACCCAGGAGCAGCAAGTTTTCATTTTACAACTGCTCTTGCCTCATGCTGGGTTGATCTCCATTTCAGCCCAGAGGTTTTGAGCACTGAAGTCAAGGAAAAGGCAGCTTTGGCTTGAATGGGCAGAGCCTGTGAACCTGACAGCAGTTCTGTGTGCTGGGACAAAGCCAATTTCATTTCAAATTTCCCCCAGCCAAAGTCTTGGTTTATGCAAACAACTTCCTCAGAGCAGAAAATTTGTTATTCCCCATAGGGCACGTGGAACAGAATAGAAAACTGGGTCTTCTCTGTGCTGCAAATGAAGAGGCAGCACCTCTGTCAAGGGGCACTGGGGAGCAGTTACATGGTAGGTCAGCTCTGTCCTGTCACCACTGCAGGAAGCTGAAGTTGCCATTTCTGCAAGGCAATTTGCCACCTCCTTAGCAGTGTCAGTTCAGCTGTACTGTGAAATGAGCCTGGCTGCAAAGCCAAAACAAGTTTTTTCTTCTTTGGAGGGTTATTTTTAAACTGGATCATTCTGCTATCCCACTTAGAGCAGCACACAGGCAGCGACGGCAGCACAGTGTGGGGGAAGTGAGCCATGGCAGGTGGGAAGGAAAAGTTGGAGCAGAAACTCCTCCAGCTGGTTTCACCACCAAAGGACGTGTACTGTGCAAGCGATCTGACAAGATGAGTAGGAATAATTACCTGGAGGTTGTGTTCCTGTCATTTTTGTCTTAATGAAGTAGTCTATGTCTGACTCTACAACACAGTTCTCCAAGCTGACCCGAACCTCTTCATACAGCTACAAAACAGAATCCAAGAGTTTAATTTAACTTTTAACATTTCACATTGAATTAACAAATAATGCTCTTTTAGTAATTGTCTCCTTAAGAAACACTTTATACTTGGTACATGTGTGACCTAGCTGATCTTTAGCCTGCTCCCTGTACCAATATTCTTGTAAACACACCTGTTTGTTTGTGCTCTGGATAGGCTTTAAAGAGAGCAGGACAAAGGCAGTGCAGGACTTTCCAATGCAATAAAGACATTAATAGCAGGAAAAAACCATTCAAAGTCAAATCTAGTGTATTCTTTATCTTCCAGTTTTGAGGCCATGACTGGATGCCTTTACTGAAATTGTGTCAGGGCCCAAATATACTCAGCTGAGTGTTTTGGTAGCAGGAAGCATTCCCAACAAAGCAAGGAGGACACACGTGAGTGCCACCAAGTGTGACACAGACTGTCTGCATGCAGACATGCATCTGGATCACATCTAGAGAAAGCAGGAGTGAGATTCCCCCTGGAGCCAACAGGGCAGGGCAGGCTGTACCTCATCATCCTTCACACACTGCAGGGACAGCTGGTTGCAGTGCACCCACAGCGAGTTCCGCAGGATCGTGATGCGGTCACACTCCTGGAGCTGGAAGACCTAAAGCCAAACAGGAAATGTGATGTAGCCTCATGGTACTGAGTTATTTGCTTTGCAGGCTGGGACAGGGCTGGTGATGCAAACCTATTCTGAAGGCACCATTGTAAAGGATGTTTTTTCAGTTGGTGGAGAAACTACATCTACTGTTCGTGCTCAAAAATTTGTTCTTATTGGTTGCACCAAATTAAAGTTTTATTTTAGAGACAAAAACAAAGCAGGGGAGAGGAATCCAGATGTGCTTTTGACTGCTACCTCTGCTATTCAGGATTTCAGAGTCAGGGAACTGTCTGCCCATCACACTGAAATCTTGATGTTTAATGGATCAGTAGAATACTGGCATGAAAGGGTTGTATTTGTTAGAGGTAGAGCCAAAACTATCCACCTCTGCCATCTAAAATGTCTCTCTAAACTTTTCTCTTTTGAAAGTACTTGTGGCTCTCTGGAGTTGACTCTTGAAGGTTGGTTTTGTGGTAAAGAGAAGGCATTTTTCTGTCTTCAGAGTTACTCCCTTCCTTCATCTGTCTGGCTTCCTCATGTTGCTGCATTGCTTAGGAAGAATGAAGGGGGCAGAGAGAGAAGTGTGAACCAATTTGTGGGAAGAGGCAGATAAGATCTTGCTTTAAAAACTCTGAAAAACCAAAGCACCCTGATCTCTACATTATACTGTTAAAAGTAGAACAAAAAGTAGAACAGAGTTTTGGTTTTCTATGAGGTGTGAAAATTTCTGATGCTTCCAGCCATCTGTCTCCATCTCTATTTGCTAGTAATTATGTCCAGAACACCACAAATGTATACAACATTCAGCAGAACACTCAGCTGGGTATGCTGCCTGCCATCTAATAACTTACTGACTAAAAAAGCCCAGGAAAAGGAATCTGTCAAGGGAGTAAGCTGCTGTGGGGGCTGGTTTCTGAGGGTAAAAGTTTTTAAAGAGAACCTGCAAGGTGGAGAATGAGCATTTCAATACTTGTTCTGAACAGAAAGCCCATGGCACTCAAGGCTGCTGAAACAGCACCAGAGCCAAGGGGAATTTTTCAGGTAAATGGTGTCCTGTCAGGAAATGCAGTTAATCCAAGAGGGAAATGTAGTGGCTGCATTTTTAAGCCCTTGTCAGCACCCAGAAAAGCACAGCTGGGTATTGTGTTTGACACATCCCTCATGCTGCTGGAGAACTGAGGCATTCCATGACAATGTGGCACAGCCCCTGTGACAAAGGCCACCCCAGTGCTGCCACTTGCCAGCCAGCATTTACAGGCTGTGGTTGTTCAGCACTCCATTAGAGATCCAAGCAACCCCATCACTTCCAGATTCCCCACTATGCAGCCACAACTGTAGGATTTTAAGGTGCTTTGTGTACTAATTGCTAGTTTTAAAAAACCCCAAAGAGTATCAGTTCTTCTGTCTACAAGCACTTTTAAAAGAAGGCATTTAAAATGCTCTTCCTTTATGAATGGCTGTTTGGATTAAGCAGTGGGCAGGTCACAAGCTCTGTGGGCTAGTCAGGATTTAGCCATTTGGGACAAAAAAGAGTGTGAGGTTGTGGAATACTTCACTGGTTTGTTGGATTTTAAAAAAGGGAGAAAATACGCATCTTTGGAAGACTAAGGCTTGGCATAGTATCTGTGCCAGTTGTGGGGCTTTTCAGTCCTCTCAGACAGGGAATATTTAAGAGGAAGCAGAGAACTGGAAAGGTATCCTCCTGGCATTTTATTTTATGTGGAAATAAAGCCTGCAACAAGTAAATGTAGCAAAATCAGACTTCAGCAGATGGGCAACTGTACTTGAAGGATTACTGTGATCAAATGTGTGGCTGATTTGGATGCCAACCAGGTCCTGTAAATTGTTGTGCAAAGCTTAATAGCCAAGTGCAAATCTTCTTGTCCATCCTCAGTAAAATGGAGGTAGAGACTTCTCTACCACCACCTTTCAACTGAAAGATTATTTCATGGCAGAGGACAAATATTCTTGCAGGTGAATTTCAAGGGCTATGAAACATAAAGAGTGAGTGGGGTATGCACCAGTTCATATATTGCTCCACCTCTCCCACCTCTGCACTTATTCCCCTCCTTTATTTTTACATAGCTATGCTGACCAAGCAAGGAGAGTGTCAGTGAGACAGAAGCAATGTCTAAATAAGCTCTAGCTTTTGCAGTAATTTTGCAAAGACATCTGCTAAGACTCCACATAAAACAAACAGCAAAACCCTTGGGATGATATTTCAGGCCTTAGACTGAAATCTTCAATTGGATAAAACAGAGTGTGCAAACATCGCTATAAAAGTCAATGTTTACCTCGCAGGTTTTGATATGTTCCTGTTCCCACTCTGTCCTGACCTTATCCAGCTGCTCGATGTTCTGTTTGTACACATTCTCTGTAAACACAGAACAGAAACAATCAGGGAAAAAGTGATACAGCCTTTCTGTCCTTCCTCCTATTAGGCCTTTCCTGTGATCCCTACACTTCAGGCCTGTGGTTTGCTTGAGAATCACAAGAATATGTGAGCTTGGAACTGGTGGGGCACAGTAATTATTGGGTTTTTTCCTTTGTAGCTGTGTACTAGAGTAAGGATTCTCTCTGTATGGTTTGCAGCTCAATTATAAACTTCATGGTAGGGATAATACAACCAGAGATGAAGAGCTTGGACCATGTTTGGGCACAGAGCATCCTTAGGCTCTTTCCATTCCAAGCCAGCCAGGTGAGCCATGTGGTTTGGCTAAGCTATTCCATGATTAGGGAGGGATGAGCCTGAGCTCCTGAGCTAGCTCAGGTGTGTGCTGGCCTGTCCTTCTGGGCATACACACATTTGTGGCTGGAGATCACTACATGGGGATGGGGGGGTCTGGTTTGGGCTGTCTTGGGGCAATTTGAGTGTCTACTGTGCTTTCAAACTTGGTTCAAGAGGAGCTTTTCTTCCCTGGATGAAGTCCCTAAAGGAAGTCTTCTGTAAGTTCTTTAATGCAAGCAAGACACTGGCATTTCCACAAAGGGGAGTGAATGCCAATGACAGTCAGGTTGCTGCTCTTTGGAGGCTTCTTCATTAATCTTTGGGTAGGTGACTTTGGGAACCCTGACAGCCTGGGTGATTTGGATGTGTTCTGTCAAAATCCTATGCTGGTGGATCTTTGCTGAGAAGAATCATAGTTCAGCTGCAAACAGCATCACCTGCTTCATTTGCTGCATCTCTGCATTGCTTGGCTTTGTTCTGGCTCTGAAACAGGAAAAGAAACACCCCAAATTAATTTCTGACATATTCTTGCTTATGCCCCAGTTTTTTGTACTGCCTGCTCTCTTTTCCCCTCTAGGGGAAAGGCTCTAATTTGCAAGCACTTCCTGGCTGTCCCCCCTTTTCTGCACGGTTCTGCTGAATGTGTGCTATGGAGAAGGGACCAGGATTTCCCAGGTGTAGCCATAGGTCCAATGATTCCAAGGGAAAGCTTTCCATTCAGACATCCCTGCCAGAGGAGCTCAGAGCCAGCATGATCCAGCCTGAAGCTGTGCCTGCTGGCTGAGTTGTTTTTTCTCAATTGTTCGATGTGCTTATCTAATAGATATTTATAAGCAGAAATAAATGGCAGTGAAAATTCTTCATCTTTCAAGCTCCTCATGTAATAGATGAAAAGCACACAGCTTTTAAAATACTTTGCAAATGCCAGATTATTTCCCATAACAACTCAGAAGCTTAAAAGCAAAATTCACTCTAAGTAGAAGCTCTCTGTTTTAAAAACCTGCAGCTTTTAGCAAATGAGAAAACAGCCCTCACTGAGAGGTCTGTACTCGCAGGTTTTTCTGCACAGATGGTGATGACAGCACAGTAATGCATTGCTCTAGACATCAGTGTAATACATTCTTCCATCCTGCCCTTGAAGACAAGGCTCAGGTAGGGGTTCTTATGATCATATTCCTCATCACAGCTGCCTGGGAAACGTGTAGTGAGCTGGGAACAGAAGCTTCATTCTTCCTGGCCCAAACTGTTCGCAAATGCTGAGCGGAATTAAACAGCTTGTGAGCTGCCTCTGTGCATTCCAACGTGCTGGCATGTGCGGGGAAGAAATGGCAATGGAGCACCCTGGGATCCTTCTGCATGAAAGGAGCTGGGTCAGGTTTAGCTGCCATTGAAGTTGTGAAATGTTCTGGTGTCATTTTGGCAGGGCTGGGATTCCATCCCCTCTTTGCAGCTAAACTGCAGGGGTTTGCTCATCAAAGATTAGGGAATGCTGGAAATAAAATGTAAAGTACTGGTGCTGTTTTTAGAGTCTCCACACCAGCACCCCCCACACTCCTTGAGATGATTTTTGATTCTTTTTGCTTACACTGCACTGCTTTTTATCGAGCCAAAGGGAGTTCATTTATTTTGTTTTCTCCATCTGTTTCACTGTAAAATGTTCCCATTAAAAGTTAGTGAATTGTCAGCTACAAGTATCAAGACGATGCACTGAAGGACTGCAGTGCCTTAATTTCCAACAATTTATTTTTGAGTGTGTAAATTTAGTTGAAATTAAACTCACCATAAGGAGAAAAATGTTGAGGAAAAATATGCATTTTAATGTAAGATGCTATGCCTACTAAGTGTAGGAGACCAAAAGGCAAAACTAAGTGCATGACGTATTTTTGACTTGTTTCTTTTTCTTAATGAATAATTTCAGAGAAAAATCTCATTCAGTTTCCTTTCAGGATTCATAGAGGTCCCTTCCCAGAGGATTCTTTGGGGTTAATTTGAAGATAAAGCAGCCCCTGGCACCCTGTAGAATGGGCTGGTTAATCGTATTCTCTTGTACCTTGAGAAGGAAACCCCCCCAGTGTTCCCTCTGAATAGCACAGCCATCTCTGGTACCTTTTCTGTTTGCTTTTGGTTCCCTGAGGCGCTGGTGCGTTCAAAGGACTGCTCGGCCTCATCCGCCTCCCTGCACTTCTGCTCGTAGGTCTTCTTGGACTGGGGGGAAATGAAACCAAATGTGAGTCTGCCTGGGGGAACAAGGCTGGGTTCCCCCCACAGGGATGTTCCAGACACTTTCTTGTTTGCAGTTTAGGGGAGCAAACCCAGTTTGGGCAATAGAAAAAAAAATCCCAATGACACCGTAAGGAGATAGAAAAATAGAACTGAAGCATTGGAGTAGGGGGTGACAGCAGAAACTGTATCCTTTTCCTGCAGCCCTGAAATTGTTTGTTTTGTACAACTGCAGCTCCCTGCAGGGGTCAGGAAAGCACAGGCTGCTCTACCACCACTGGTGCATCAGGCATCTGCCCCAGCAACCACAGAGATGAAATTGGGAGCCCACGTTCCCAGGGTGGCCGTGGGGTGGGTTGTCATGTGTTGCCTTGGCCATTGCTCCAAGCTGGGAGAAAGAGCCAGCACCCCATAGGCAACAGTCTTGGTGTAGTTCTCAGAAGCAAGAGAAATCTTCATTTGCACCAAAACATCTCTGTACCTTAGAGATGCCGTTAGAACAACCACATTTCAAAAAAAAATTGTTAATACACTTCCAGCTGTAGCACTGACAGGTCTGCAACTACTTTCCTTTAGAGGCAGTTGCCCACTGGAAACCAAATCCAGCTGCCTGTAGTTTCTGTTGATGCCTTAAGTTTTAGCTTTCATATTTTTTAGATTCTGTACTGCCTTAATGTGTAACTCTGAACTTCATATTAAGTGTTAGCAAGTTCTCTTCACAGGGTAGTTAGACAAAACAACCCTTTTCTAGCCTGAGAACCAAGAACAGCCTCAGGCCCAAAAAGCAAAAATGAAGGCAAACTGAAGAGAGCAAACAAGGAGGATGGGACTTCATAACCTGAAGCTGTAATTGGACAATTAACCCCAATATGTAAATGGACCAAAACTTATAGAAGTGTGAAAACTCGTGACCGGTTGTGCAACTTGTGTCCATCTTGGGTCCATCATGGGCAGAGCCTTGGCTGGACTCTTGTACTGCCCAAGATGTATCCTTGGAAGGTCTTTAAATAAATACCTACTTTATTCCTTTAACTCTGTCTAGCCTCTGTTCCAGGTCAGCCTCTCTAGGCATCACTGTTCTGCAAGCTTTCCAGCTGCAGAGAATTCCTCCTGCCTACAAGATTCCCTCACTGTTCTTAAAATTGTACTTACACACATTGAAAAATTACCTTTAGTCCTCTAATCACCCTTGCCTAGAAAGAATTAAATCCTGTTTGACCTGGGGCACTGTTTATCCTGCATTAACCTTCTGGACACTTTTCAGTGGGTGCAGCAGGGAAGATCAGCTTCCTCCTCACAGCAGGAATGCCATCTTCCCTCCCTCACACACTCTTGCACACTCACACAGCTCTGACCTTTCTTTAAATAGAGGTACATGTGATGCAGATTTTACTGGAGCCAGTTTGCATGGAAACCTGCCCAAGCCCCCCATGCTTACCTCCATTGTTTTCTTATAATGGGACAGTTTGCTCTTTTGCATCCGCTCCATTGCAGACTCGTACTGTAAGAAACACACACAGGTCAGCATTTCTTCCTCTGGACTTCTTCCTCCTCTTTTCAGCAGCAGAATTAGGAGAACCAGAGTCAGGGCCTTTCTATAAGCCACCTCCCTGTGGGGAAAATTACTTCACTCTGCTTTTATAAATGATAGGTTTCTAAGTGCCAGGTAAAAAAATAATCCCAGATAATTCTGCTTTGGTGGTTTCCATTAATAGCAGAGAGGACATTGATCTTCATTTTCTTCCTCCCATTTTTTTTTCCTTAAGGAGATGAAATACTGCAACACTCAGACACAGTGAGCTCTGCCAGCAGGGTTCCTTTGCTGGTGCCAGAGCTTGATCCCACCTCACTCCAGACCAGACCACTGTCTCACCCACATGAGCACAGGCAGTTGTCCATTTTCAATCCAAACAATTCCTCTGTCTTTTATATTCCACTGCTTCTGGCAACTTTATGCTCGTTGTGATTTGATTTTCATGTAGAGTCATCTGGGCAGTGTTGGAAGGACACTGCTGGATTCTCTGTCATGGCTTTAGTTGTCATATGCCCAGCTTTATGTGACAATGAGATATGCTGCTACTGGCAGGGGCTGGCTTTCTTCAGGGGGACATTTGGTCCTTTAATATTTACATTCTGCTCAAGCAAAACTCTCTCCAGGGCCACCCAGAGGCTTGTTTCACATTGGGCACAGTCCTGAGACAGCTGCATTACAACACAAATCAAGAGGGAGGTTACCAAAACAGCTGGCACCATCCAGCATATCTGATGTTGGCTTCCTCACTGCCACATGCTGGACAGAGGAAAAAGCTTATCTAAGACTCCAAAGCAGCTTTTCCTTTTTTTTTTTCTCCCCAGGCCCCTCTAACTGTTCCCAGCTGAGTTATAGGCTCACAGTTCTCAGCAGGAGAGAGGCTCTCTGCACATCCCAGTGCCAAAGGGAATGGGGGACAAGCACTGATGGATGTGGTGCCCGTGCCCAGTGTCTGTCTTTTAATGACTTATCTGCTTCATCAGATCACTGTCAACCTCAAATCTCAGTAGCAGCACTGGTTTCATCCACTTTCATATTCAGAATTCTTTTCTATCCCAAGTTCCTGTGTGTCAGGGGTTTGTAGACACAAGGTTTTTGTGGCACCAGAAACTAGTTATATGCATTTTCACCTGTTTAAAATTAGCAAAAAAAGGAATATTTATTTTACTTTTCCATCACTCATTGCTGTCAGTGTTAAGGGATGGTCCTGTCTTTGTCTTCAACCCCATGGACCCAGAGAAGGTGTGAGAGTGGTCACTGCTGTCTCTGTTGAGAGTTATTTTTCAAGAGACTTAGGGCTTGATAAGGTCATAGGGGATGAAATAGCCTTAAATATACTCAAATTTTTTATTATACAACATCAGCTAGATGCTACTTATTCCATGTATTTGGAATTCAGCATATATTGGTGTTGCATTCAGCATGACATTAATTTGCTTTCATGTTTTTAAATGTTTGTGTTACGCCTTTATTTAGTGTGTGTTGGAGATTGTGCAGGGTCATATCAAAGAAACCCATTAGCAAGGGCATAAAAAAGAGAAAAGGAAGGATTAAATTCTTACAGAAATAATAATAACAGCATCTGCAGTTACACCAGAGAGAGTAAAAGGGACTACAGGCTCTGGCTCCTGAGTTCAGAGTACTACTTCATTTCCAGCTGGGATCAGAAAGAGATTTTTGTTCCACACTCTCATCTATAGAGGGAACAGGGCATGCTGGTAACATTTTATCATCTTTTGCAGAATTCGCAGCCTGTGGCTGGAGACAGGTCATCAGCAAAGACCATTGACCCAATCTGTTTCAACATTTCTCTGGTTTCTCACCTTTTTTCTTTGTTCCTTCTGCCTTTCTCGGAACTCCTCTATTCCTTTCAGTTCTTCCTTCAGCATTACTGCCAGCTGGATATGAGAGTTTCCAACACTTTCAATTTCTAAAGCAAACCAGAATTCATATTCAGTCAGTGGGAAGGTCTTTAAAGATAAAGTCACTTTTTAAGGAGATATTTCTATGATGTGGCTGGCCTATGAATTGTCACAAGCAGGGCAGCCTTAAAAAAGGTTTCCCTTGTGTTTCTGCATGCACTGACATTGCTGAGGGTTCAAGAACAGAGTGAGTGTTTCTTCATGGCACCATTTCCCCCAGCTGCCCCCCTTCCTTTGGGACTGAGGGTCAGGAGCTGTGGTGCAGAGGGAGGGAGGAGCTCTGGCCTCCACCATCCCTGCGTGTGCTTTGCCCTGGCTGTGCTGCTGGGCTGTGGCTGCTCTTGGGAGCTGCTGCCAGCACTGGCCAGTCATTAGATGAGGTTGCACACTGAGAATTTCTAAGGATCAGCCAAGATGGATTGAATTTCAGAGCACCTGGCTGGTGCTATCTGAAATGGCTGGGAACTGCTCTGCATTTGTCAGCTTCAGTGCCTCTGAGATGGAACCCTGCATTTTGTAGAAATGCTGAGCTCCTCTACCCAGGCCCTAAAAATACCTCAGTCCAGCAGCTGCTTTTCAAGAGGGAGTTTTAGTGTAAACAGCAGGTGCCAGTGACCAGGTACAGTGTCCTATTGGCTCTCATGGTGCTGCATTTTGTGTGTCAAAGGGTTCCTTTGAGCCTTGGGCACATTTAAGAAGTTGGTTTGGTGTCAGTGGCTTGCAGAAGAGAGAACAGAGTTCGTATTTTGTGACATGACCCAGACAAAATTTACTTGAAGAACAAGCCATTTTCTTTGCCACCAGATTGAGTAGGCATCCTTTTTCTCCCCTCTTTACACTACAGGCTGTGAAAGAAAAGCTGGGAATGGTGTGGGGAACAGGATGAGCACATGAGGTGCCTGTGTTTCCCAGGTCAGAAGGGAACAGAGAAATACTCACGTTGCTTGAGCATCTCAAATGCCGCCTTCAGTGTGCTGTGGGGCAGAAACAAGACACTTTATTAGTATTGGCTTCTGAGGGTGGGTTGTGAATCCAGGGGAAAAACTTTCCCTCAGAATCTCAAAGATCCACATAGAGATAAAACCCTTAATGGCCTCATAATAAAAGCTGACCATGCTAACAAGCACAATAGCATCAATCTGTTACCATCAGGAAACACAATAAAATGCTCCATGAAGCAGGGAATTGCACCACTCCTTCTGTGCACACTCTGGCTCAGTCTCACTGTATTTGTGACTGGGAATGTTTGCAGCCGTTTCTCTCATCTTGCACCTCGCAGGTAGATACGAATGAAACGCCGGTGGCCGGGGGAAATTGGGGTTTTTGGAGCAGTAGCCTGAAGGGTGAAGTAACCTGAAGGGTGAAGCGCTGCGTGCGGCCCCATTCCTGTCCTTGGTGCCCCGTCCTGCGCCGCAGCAGTGCCCGAACCGCGCCAGCCGAGCATCCATCCCCATGTGGCCCCGCTCCTGCCTCCCGCACACAATCCCGGCTCCAGCCTCCCGCACACAATCCCGGCTCCAGCCTCCCGCACACAATCCCTGCTCCAGCCTCCCGCACACAATCCCGGCTCCAGCCTCCCGCACACAATCCCGGCTCCTGCCCCCCGCACACAATCCCGGCTCCAGCCTCCCGCACACAATCCCGGCTCCTGCCGCATCCCATAATCGCAGCAAGAGGAGCAAACCATGCCGGGAAACCCGGCCGCGCTGTTCAGCACGGAGCTGCTGGATGCAGCCACATCGCTCAGTGGGACATGAGAGATGATGTCCATGACAGACTGATGTCCTGTCTTTGCCTAGGGCAGAGCCCCGTTCTAGAAGGCACCAGAGATATCAGCATAGATATGATGAGAGAGTAAAAAGTGTGCAAACAGCATTTTCAACTTCATAAATTCCTCTAGCTCTGAATTTGCAGGCTGGCAGGGCGTTTGCACACACAGAAGCCAGGGCTGGGGTGTGACTTGGGAGTTTTCAGATCTAGAGATGATCTCTTCAAGCCCCAGAGGGTGTTGCTCCTGGAAGGAATCAGTTCTGGCTCTCCATGGAGCCCTGCTCTGCCCCAGGCAGAGCCCAGGGAAGAGCTGCTGAATGAAGAGCCCCAAACCTCCCCGGCTACTTGGAGAGCCCAAGAGAGGCTGCTCTCACTTCCCAGCCATGTGCACCCACACATGGGCATGGAAATCTGCATCTCTTGGGCCATTTCGGGAGTGTTGAGAGGCTCAGGAAGGATCCTAATTGCCCTGTGTTCATTTAGGCTGGACATCTGTGTGCTGATCAAAGCTTGCTCTCCCAGCAGTGAGGCTGCCTTGCCAGGTGTAAGAAAAATGCACAAGCGAGGGGAAAGGCTGGGCTTGTCCTCAGCAAAAACTGCCTGGAAACTCATTCTAGATATAAGTCTGTAGAAATATAAGGAAAAGACTTTCAGACAGAAAAGAAGAACTGCTTGGTTTTTCTTCATATTTCAGTTAGATTGTGGTGAATCTCCTGAGATAAGCCAGGGAGAACATTCTAGATTGAGTGGTTTTGAGTGTTTTTCTAACAATACTTATACATTTGAAGGTTTATTTTGTAAAAAGTTGGTGAAATTTTGGTGGAAACTAAATTTTCACATCACAAAGGAAACAAGCATTATTAGTTTCAGCTAATTAAAAGCTTGACATTAAAAGACAAGTCGAATATCAGCAGCAGAGATAGCTTTTTCTCATCTAAAATATCTAATGGATTATTTTGAAAATATAAATATATACAAGGAATAAAATTTTCTTTTCCAGTCAGTAATTTCCAGTAGGAGGTGGAGAATGTGCTAACTGCTTCATGCCTGAAACAGGTAAATACTGGAATTTAAAAAATAGAGGGCTCTTGCAAATTGGGCATAGTGTTTGCATTCTGTGTTGATCTATCTTTCTCAGATATTTTTTTCCCTTTGTTGTTGGTGATTCAAGTTATGCAAAAACTGGCAAAATTGCTGTAGTGGATAATAAAAAATAGCACTTTCTCAATGACAAAAGCAGTTTGCTGCTTTTTTGGTTTCCAGACACCTGAGCTCCCAGGGCAGTTCATGGCCACAAGCCACCCATGGAGCTGTTCTCCTTTTTGCTGGCTCTCTGCAAGCCAAGGGGGTCTCTGGTGTAATAATGCACCTGGCTATGACCCAAAGAGGAATTAATTTGTCCCCTGCATGGTCTCTAATGGCCTTTTCAGAAATCTCTGGCCTTTCCTCCTTGTATGAAGGATTTCTCCAGCCAATTCCATGGCTGCTGACTGGTGCAAGTAGATTGAAATAGACTTAAGCCATTTCCTTCCTTATTTTTATAATAATTTTCTAAAATCAGTGAATTGGATCCTTACATCCTTACAGGGCTTAAGGGGGCAGCAAATATGTCACCATGCCAAGTTATACTTGTGGGAGAGAATAAATCAATCAAATTTTGGCCTGTGGATCCATCAGGCCTCTCTCTATGACTCCTCAGCTGCAGCAGCTGTGCTATGGATTTGCTCCTGGATGTCCTGATTATATCAGTGAAATATTTCAGTGCTTCACAGGGTTTAATGGAAGTGAATCCTGTAGCTGTTATACGAATGAGTTTAAGTTTTGTCTGTGTTGGTGTGGATGTACAGCACCTATTACCTATTGCTTCTGGGTGGGTTTGGCCTTCTAGTGGGATTGATATGGGCTTTACTCTGTGGCATCCAACTCTCCTGGACACTCTGAAAGTGTTTTACCCTCAGTAGATGCTGCTGCTCAGCATTCTGGTAGTAATACATATTTTGTGTTTGTCCTGTGGCTAAATTAGAAAACCTAGGGTTAAAAACATTTCAAGCAACACTGAAAATTTGACACCATTTGCATTTGGTTGGGGTTTTTTTTCTTGTTTGTTTGGGTTTTTTTTGTTTGGGTTGTTTGGTTTTGTTTTGTTTTGTTTGTTTTTAATTGTTTATTTCTAAGATTTCCACATACATTGTGGAAGACTGTTAAACCACTCTGGCTAAAGACAGAGCTCCAGCCTTCCCTTTGGGCACCCCCACATGGAGAATCCGCAGATGTCTCCTTGAAAATAAGGCTGCACACAAATTTACTCTGTGTGTTTGTTAAACGACTCCCTGTTGTACATTGAAAGATTCTATTTGTCAAAATTAATTCTGGGCGGAAACAGGAGAGCCTGACTCTGGAACAAGAGGGAACAGCCAGAACAGAGCCTGTGCAACAGCCACTGCAGCAACTTCGGGGGCGGTTTGCCATCTAGTGGCTACAAAATTCTTACCGCGTTGCTTTGGGTGTTTATGCCTTTTTATGCTTTCTCTCGCTTTGTTTTTGGACCTTGTTTTTGCTGAAACACTGACCTGTGCTGGGCAGTCCTCTGTGCTACGGGGACCATCAGGAATTGCTCTGTCAGCCTGCTTCACAGCCATCAAAAGCCGAATTTGGGGGCATCAGGGATGTAATTAGCAGAGCCCTGCCAGTGGCAGTGACAGATATTCTCACCACACACACTGTTGCATCACACTATTTTGTCTGTTTAAATTTTTTCAGCTTTAAGCTTGATAGTTTGGGCACTTTCCCCCAGTACTTTGCCTTTAGACACTGGGTTAACTGAGTAATTTAGAGAGCTCTTTTGTATCTTGCACACAGGAAGGTAAAACAGGTTCCTCTAACCGGAAAACCACACTTCGTTTTTAATTTTCTTTCTTTTCTACCTTTGTTTGGTGAATAGAAGTCTAAAATAACCCCACCTTCCTTTCTGGTAGGTTTCTATTTTGACATTGGTACGATTTACAATGTTCAGTTGTTCTTGTAATTTTTAAAAATACCTTTTCTGAAACTGAGATGAGTGTGTGCCAGACGAACCCTACAGAGAGTTCCCAGCAGTCCTGTCCCCCCTCAGCCTCTGGTACCGTGGATGCCAATAGGAGAGTTGTGAAATCCCCACAGGGACAGTCCCCTCTGAGGCCACCCTAAACATCTGCCTCCTCCTGGCACACAGGAATACCCAATGGGATTTTACCAATAATCCCTTCTGTGAGGCCCAGTGATGGTAGCAAAGTGTGGGGAGACGTGTTCGAAAACATCTGGTCTCAAATCATTCACACCTGGGACTGTGTCTGCATTGCAAAAGAGAAATGAAGGGAGAGGAGTTGTGCTCGTCTAACAGGGAGACAACTGAGTCACAACCCAGTCCCAGCCAGGCATGCAGTAGAGTCAGACCTTCTTTAGTGGGCATGTGGCAAAAAACATTGAAGAATGAATCTTGTCAGGATGTTTTCTTGTTCTCAGAGGAGCTATAAACAGAAAGGCAACACCCCTCAGTGCAGCTGGAAGGATTTGTGTCCAGGTCCCAGCTGGGCTGTGGTGTGGAGCCACATGAGTTGTCATATCAGCTGCTGCACAGGCTGCACTGTGCACCAGGCTGGGCTCAGTGGCAGCTTGGGGATTTTGTGGTTTCATGGCTTCCTTTGTGGAAGGCTCCTCTCGTGCTTTGGGGTGTTCACATCCACGTTCTGCTGCTGGGATATTTCCAGGTATGTGTCAGGAGTGGCAGCAGCTGAGGGGAAAGGGGCTGTGTCATCACTCCAGGGCTGGTCACTGGGAGCCCAGACATGTCACCCCAGACTTTGCTGGGGCAGGGGAGCAAACAGGAAGACATCTCCCTGTTCCTTCTCCTCCCTGTAAATCTGTGCCCATAGACAACATATTTGATCCCTTGTGGCTCCAGAATGAGCTGTGCCATCCAAATCAATGGTTAAAACAGTCAAAACAAATTTTGTACCTTTAACATAAAACTCAATTTCCTCACATCTCTCAGAAAGAGAGCAGCACTGCTCAAAAATGCCTGTCCTCATCACTAGCAAGCTTATCTAGATTGAATTTAACAGGGACTAGGCAGAGGCTTAGGTCCATTTTCAGAGTCCTGAAAGTTCAAAGTACTAGAGTATAAATTCTCTGTGGGTTCAGAACATTTGGGTGGAGAACAACCAACCATGGAAGGATGTGACCTTCCAAACTGACTTTTAGCTTCAGTTCAAAAATGCCTGCTTTGTGTGGAATAATACAGCAGATTCTGTACAATAAGTGACAGATGCACTATTTTTATCCACAAGAAGCAGCAATTGGCATTTCATTACAGATGCCCTCACCTCACACTCACTGAAATGTTCTATTTCAGGCATCACAGAGAAGAGCAGAGCACACAGGGGCTTGAAGGAACTACCCTTTCCCGGGGTCCTAAGGAGATGGTAGTGGAAAAAACAATGAAAAATGTAGGAAATCATATACATGAGAAGAGACAGGCAGAGCGAATGACAAAAATAGCTGTTGTCAGCCTAGGCAGAATTTAACCAGCTAGTGTGTGTTTACATCAGTTATTTTACAGAAGAGCAGAGATCCCAGAGGCCCCAGAGGTTTGTCTGGAGCTGAGCATGTAGCTGAGAACTGGGCTCTGTAGCATATTCTGCGTTCATGTTGCTGTGCTGAAGAGCTGCCCAAAGCCACTGCATGGAAATTCCCAGGCACCTTGCAGCCAGAAAGGTGTTTCCTCTTAAGGGCACAAGCTCTGCTGAGAATCATCTCCAGTGTGAGAGGCATCATAGCTGTGCACACTCCCAGCAAACAGCTGCAACTGTGATCTCAGTCTGTAACTTGGCTGAAAATCCCATTTTCTGTACATCCTCTCCCATATGCCCCACAGAGAGTACAAATACTGCAGTTTAAACTACAAAACCTGTAGTTCTTTCTCCCCTACTGGATATGGGTATAAGCTGTCATTTGCCAAAAAAACATGGCTATAGGCTTGTCATCACCTTTTTGTAATTTCTTTTATGAGTAGAGACCAGGAAATGGTGATGCAGATTTAATTTTTTTAGTTTAAAAAGTGGGATAACAGGCATACCTTGTTTTACCTATTGACTCAGTGGATGTTAAAATGTTTCAGGGTTTTAAATAAGAAAAAGAAGAAAACACTGGAGGCTATTCCATAGAAAGCTGCTGCTGGTGTGGCATCCTGTAAATTCACTGATTGCTATGGTGAGAAGATTATTGAGAAGAAGTATCTTCATATGCTTGCCATGTTGTTCTACCCTTCCCTTAGGATCCAGTGTTGGGGACAGAATATGAAGCTGAAGGGGTTAGTCTGAGCCTGAGTGATCCTTCCTGCAGTCTTAGACTGAAGTCTGTGCATCCTTCTGTGCATTGGAGTGAGCTTGCCAAGGCCTGGAGCAACTGCTGAGTCTGAGCTGTGCCATGGCTTGGGAGAAGGAACCTCCCCTCCCTATGGGAAGGAGCTTGTACCACTGCAGTGCTTTTGGCAAGGACAAGCAGCCAACTATGGAGTGACAGTGTTCTTTGGCTGGTAGCACCTAAAGAAAACTTTTATTTCTTGAGCTGGAAGCTGGCCTGTTTGTTTGCCATACCAGTGGTATCCAGCACTAGCTTCTTTTAGAAACCCCATCTTGGTTGTTTTTCAAAAAAGAGAAGGTGCAATGTATCTGCCTTGCTGGTTTTGGTGCTGTCAGACACCTGTGGGCTCCCCACAGCCAATTCTGACCCTGCTGTGCACAGGAGCAGCACCCAGACCTTGTCCCCTGCTCGCTCTGAGGTCAGAGTAGTTCTCACGTTTCTGGGCTGGGGAGGCCGCAGTGGACACACCACATGTGTCTGTCACCAGGTCACTGCTGTCACTGCTGGGGCTCACACTGGAGTGCCTGGCCTGGAGCTGTCCCTGCCAGGCTTCGGGCAAAGCTCTCCAGCAGAGGAGCTGGAGCCACACTGAGGGAACAGCCCAGGGACACATGGTGGCATCCTGATGGCTGCTGTCACCTGGAGATTTCTCAAATCAACAGACAGTGGTCCCAGAGTTGCTCTTACATTCCAGTAAGATTTCCCTACAATCTTTCTTTTGAGTCAGCAGCATATTCCTTCATCTGTGCCTTCAGTGAACAAAAAAGGGCAGTAGAATCTATTTATACATTTAGCTGAGTTCAGCAAGTTGCTCCAGCTGAAAAAACAATTTGGGAGAAGAAGGAGCAAGCCTGAAAAAGGTTGAAATTGTTCTTTTCTTTTATTCAAAAATAAAAGCTTTTAAAGTACATAGGGGAGGCTTGGCAGAGAACTGGTGCAGTGTGCCATTACCTTCTCCAGGCTGCTCTGGTGCTTGGCATTTACTCACTGTGCTTATTCCCTGCACCTTGTTTTGTGCCTAGCCTGACTGTGCTGAAATATCAACCTTGGCCTTGTAGTCGTTTCTCTTGAGGTCTTCTGGGAATTTTCTCATACTGGATGGTTTTGGGTGTTTGCTGTGGATGCATTCTTTATGTTTCTTCTATCGATTTTTTGAAAGGGTATCAGGTACCCTCCTGATATTGGGAACTACTGGGGTGTGAAATAATTTCCCAGAAGTGACAGAAAGCTTTAGTATCTGAGGTATTTAAAAGGTGGCTAAATTTAAGACCAGAGGATAATAATTTTGCATTAGGAAGAAAATGACTGAGTGATTTAAAATTAGTAATTCCTGCTCCTATACATGGCACAAGAAGGTCAAAAAATGTTATGCAAAAAAACCCTAGAAGCTACTTTTTGTTTCTGGTGATTGTCAGATGGAAGTTTTAGGTACAAATACATTAGACTTTAAGAAATACTGCTACCCAAAGCTGCATTTAAAGACGTGAACAGCCCTATTCAGCCTGTCAAGTACTTGTAATTCGATTAGGACCTAGTATGCTAGATGAAAATAGGGAGTCCTATAAAGAGGAAACACTTGGAAAAATACACTGGGACAGTTGCAGCATAGTCCTTTCAAGTTTTTCTTATTATAGGGAGTGCATAGACTCCCTCCCTCAAGTCTCCCTGAAGGACTGACCTTGGAGGCAGAACTGCTGCCAGCAATCAATGTCATATAAACAAACAGGAACTTCACACCGTGGAGAACACACAGACAAAGAAAATTCAACAATTTTAAGGCATCAAAACCAAACACTGCATTTTCTTGTGTTGTTCCAGCCCTGGACAGACTTCAGTTTTCTCTGATTTTTTGTTTGTCCTGGACAAATGCCCTTCACTGTCTGAGTAATTCCTTAAACAATCAGAGGCCGCTGGATGAGAGAGAGCTAAGTGTCCTCTCTGCTTCAGAACGGGCACAGCGAGACACTCGCTCTGATAAAAACATCAGTGCAGAGCTGGTCTCTGCCTGACCAGGTGTGGGTTATGGAAACACAGTAAATCCTCTCTGCAGCACAGCTTTGTTCGCATATTCAGCCTTCCCTCCACACCAAGCCATAAAATTGCTGGATCAAAGTGGAGCTGGGCCCAAGTCCAAACTTCCCCCAACTTGAGGGGAACTTGGATCCATATCCCAACACTGTGACTTGGCTCTGCTTCTAAATCAAGCTCTCATAATCTCTTGGGAAAAGGCAGACCCATGAATTGTCCACTACATTACTGAGGGGCATCCAAAGCCGCTTGTTAATGAACACATTTGCTCTGCCTGCCCTGTACTGCCAGTAAAGGAGTTGAGGTGAAGCTTTTCTTTAATCCTGGAATGCTGATCTCAGCCTTTGGGTTGAGAAGAACCCATCCATCCCTAATCTAATGTTTTAATTTCAGAATATTTCTTCACTCCTTCCTTTTCACCGATTAGGTCAGTGAACTGAGCCCCCAGGAAGGCAGAAGAACTGTGGGATCCCTGGGTGCTGCTCAGGGGCCAGGCAGAGCTGGAGCACTGGCAGGGAAAGCCTTGCACATTCTCCTGGCAGTACCCAGCACTTGGTTTAGCTCAGCAGTGTCTGTGCCAGCCTGGCTGTGCCACCACCAAGTCACAGCAGTGCTCTGGGATCTCTGGCACCTGCCCGCCATGGTAGGGCAAGGCTCTGGGGTCAGGCTTTGCCATGAAATATGGACAGGAAACCACTTGCACTGGGAGCGATAAATCAACGTGAAAAGGAGACTGCAATTAAGAAATGAGATATGGGATGGAGGAAGGGAGCAGGCCCCAGGGATCAATAGAGCTGGTTTGTGCTTAGATTGAGGTCTTCTCTTTCAGGATTGTCTTCTGTGACCCCGCATCTTCATCCTCTGCCACCTTATTACTGTATTATTACTTGTTACAATAATGACAAAATGTCTCATTATTGCTGCTGCCATCCATAATAGCAGCAGTTTATCAGCAGTGTTTATTAAGTTAAATTCCATACCATTCCATTCCATACAATTCCATTCCAACATCTATCTTCTCCTCCCAACACAATTTATACATAATTTAAGAGAGTAATGGAGGAGACAGAGAAAAATATATGGCATCTTAGTGTATTTCAGCAGTTCCATTGAATTATTTCAAATTAGGTCCCTTCAAAGAGATTTACATTTTGTATTCCTAAGTTAAGCCTTTTGTCTTGCTGCAGAAGCTGATTTTTGGGGTCTTTGTACTTGTTCTGTTGTGTTCACCTGCTTTCCAGAATTGTCAAGCACCATCTGAAACATTTCACAACCTTTTCCTTTCTCTTTTTTCCCCATCCCTTAGTCTGCTTTTGGAAGCAAATATTAAACAGTAAGAATCTTGAAATTAAAAAAAAAATTCTCAGGAAAGGATCTGCTGGCAGTTTCCAAATAGAGACTGTGTGAATCCCACTGTGAAGGACTGTGGTGTTTCCCCACTTACCCTGTACATTGTGAAGAGCTGTGTAATGCACTGAAGTGAGTGGTTGTGACCCCATCCATAGGCAAAACACAGGAGTCTGATATTTCTTTCAAAATAATTTTGTTTGCAGTAATAATAAAATAATTCCTTACTTGATTTCTGTTTGTCCTCCTGCTTTTCGGGCGATTTGAACCAACTCTTTCCCATATCTCTCCTCTGCCTGTGCTCTGTTAAAACAAAAACTTACTCAGTTTCTCTTAGTGGTACCAGGATCACATTTACACAAATCTTGTAATTGTAGCTAAGGTGCAAAACATCAGAAATGCAATTTATTTAATTTCTCTATCTCCTCAATCCTAGTGCTGTTAGTAAACCTCTGAAATATTTTGGTTAAGTTATTTCTGGAAGAAATGAGATAAAAATGAAGCCCATCTTCATGGCTTTGATTACTGTGGAATGCTATGAACAGCTCTGCCCCCAAAACATGGATTCATGAGGAGAAGGAGGTGAACAGAGATGAGATGAAGGTGTTCAGGACAGAGCAAAATGAACCTAAAAATGATAGCTGAGTTGATCCATGGAAACACCTGCTGTGAGGAGAGTGAAGAGCAGGTTCCAAAGGATTCATTCAAGAGCTGTTGAGAATAAATGGGAGCCAGGGCAGCAGATATGGATATTTCTAATGGATATTTCTATCCATTAGATAGATATTAGATATTAGATATTATTAGATAGATATTTCTATCCATTAGAAAGAAAAGGCACTGCTGGAAGAGCTGCCATGGAGGCCGAGGGGGAAGGAGCCCTGGTGGTTGTGTGGTGAGGCTTGGGCAGCCTTGTGGAAGGGACAATTTGCGGTGTGTCACCTAATGGGGAACTGTAACTGGTGACTCAGGAAAGTGGTTCTGTTTCTATGGTTAATAAAGAAACACAAATATTCCTTTGCTGTTTTCCCTTCCCTCAGTACTGGAGGAAACTTGTATTATCTTTAAAAAAAGTATTTGTACTAAATGTGTTACTTCCTTTCTCCTGGGTGCAAGTCCAAGGTGGAATCAAGTTGTCAGTCTTTGAGTAGCTGCTAAAAACAATTGAATGGTCAATAATAAATAATGAACAGATAGTCTGGTGCTAACCTGGGGGGAGGGATGGTTTTGCTTAGGGTAAGTCCAGTTCTCAAGAGCGATTTCAAAGCATTTCAAATTGTTTTGGCCTGAAACGTGGCATCTTAGAGAAATGTACTCTTTGTTCAAACAATGAATTTGATGTGGGTGCAAGGCCCTACAACCCTGCTGGGTTTTAGTCCCATCAGTCTTCCCACTTGGCCAGGAGGTGCTTTGTTTGTCTTTGCTGAGTTCCAGCAGTTTGAGGGCTGCTCTTGCAGTTTTGTCCCAGTTTTGAGTGGGCCCCTGGGAATGTCCCAGCACCCTCCCCACTGCCCCTGGGCTCTGGGAGCACCTTGTCTTGTAGCCAAGGCAAATCCACCATCTCCTGGGGCCTGAGGCAGGCTCATCCCAGGACCCTTCCCAGCCCAAGGAGACCAGTGAGGCTGCAGTCACTGCAGGAGCAGAGTGCTCCTGGCCTCTGTGCATGGCTCCCATGTGTGGAATGCTGCATGTGCTGCCCTCCTGCACTGGGAATTGCTGTGTTTTAGGGGGCTGTTCCTACAGCACTGCTTGGCATTCCTGCTAGAGGAACAGGGGGCAAAATATGGTGACAGGCCACACAGAGACACCACTTCTTTTCCATGTTAGGTGAATGACATTTCATCAAAATAGAAATACACACCAGACACATAATGCAGAAGAAGAATATATTAATTTTCTTCTGATTTTAGTACCAAGAAACACTTCTGTGTCAGAGGCTTTGCTTAGTGCCAGTGCCTGTGCAGCAATGAGAATTACTCCAGTGCTGCAGTCCCACTTTGTTTGCTCAGTATACAAGTATATAATGGGGAAAAAAAAGCATGGCTAGCTTTTAAGCCAGTCCCAGCTCCTGAAACCTCAGCATGGATGGGACTGGAGTAGCCCAGGGTCAGAGGAATTTGACAGGAGGATGATACCATCTCTTCACATCTGCATGCTGCTTTTCCCACTTTCCAGTACTCCTGCATACAGCTTCTAGGTTTCCCTGCAGCCACTCAGAGATGGAACATACTTTATGTTTTAACCCTGGGCTTTGTTCTGGAATACAATTACTTTCCCACTCCCAAATCCCCTAGTCCCTTCTCTGGGCCAGTTAGGGGTATTTGTGGTTGGAAAACACATTGAGTGTTAGTGTGGCCAGGCCAGCTGGGTTCAGAACTGCAGGAGCCCTTGTTGAAATTCCAACGTGAACCATTGTATGGGCAGCCTCTAGAAAGAGAGATTCATTCCATCCTTTGTTCTTCTGCTGGGTCGTTCCTATGAATGACGTGAGGACGAGCTGAAACAAACATCTGCCAGCAATAAACTGGAAATCACATCTTTGACTCAGTGCCCACTTCTCGTCTCCTTTTCCTCCCCCCAACAGGCACGTACACACACAGGAACACAAACACACTCTCTCTGCAATGTCTTGGGGGTGTGAAAACCTCATGGAAACATGTCAAAAATGACTGTACACTTTTTTTTCTTCTTTACGGAAAGAGCTTTGTGACTCCACCACAAACCAGGAAAAACCTCATCCTGCACCTTTCGAAGCCTCTGCAATGTTTTGGAAGGAGCAGAGGCATGTGTAGCATCTGATGCAAAATTGCACTGCCCGAGGCCTGCAGTGCAGTTCTGATCTCTGTGAGTTATGAGGCACAAAGGAGCTATTTTAAACAGCTGCAGCTAAGCTGACTTCAGGCAGATGTGACTTCAGGACTGTCTGATGTGTGCCAACATAACATGCTTCCACTGGTGGTTGAGAAAAGCAACTTAAATAACTCCAGGTTTTGATGGGAGACTTCACATGCTGTGAAACAGCCACCTTTTAGTCTGACAGCTCACACCCCCTTGAAAGTCCCAGGGCTTTAAAATCAGCCTTCAGAAAACCACTCTAAACCCAAAAAACTAGACGAGGACAGCATGGGAAGAAAAAGCAGGAAGGCAGAGCAGCATTCACAAGGTGACAGTGCTGAGATGAGCTGCTCTGGGCTTGCCTGCCAGATGTATAATCCATATTTGTGTGGTCTTTTCTGCATGTCAAGCCTGAGCATGCGTGTGCCTCATGCTACATGCTGAAACTCATGAAGCCACTTAAAAAGAGAACCAAATTTCAGAGCTGTTTTTCGAAGTCACAACTACAAAAATGAATGGCAAAGGAGTCAGAGCAGCAGTATGATACATATTTTCTCACCCACAAGATTGTCAGCTGTCCATGGTTGCTGTTGAGAAGCACCAAGATGCACATAATCAGGAACATAAACTACAACATTGTTACTCAAAGCCTGCTAAGACTGATGAACAACAGAGGCTGGTTTAGATGTCTGGGTAAGGCTTTAGGTAGCATTTTATGTAGCTTTGTATTTGAAAAATGTCTCATTTTTGGTACTGGCAGGAAACTGAAACAGCCTGTTGCCTGTGGCAACAGCATGTTCAAAGAGAAACAAAAATGTGCAAGTCATTTTTACCCTGCAAAAGGGGAAACTTAAAAATGCTACCTGTGGATGTAGGTGCTACTGTGTATTTCTGGACCCATAATGAGGGGTTTTAGTGGAGCTCTGGCTTCTGACTCTCTCAACCTTCTCTTCCTGTCTCAAGTCTGAGATTTCTATTTATCTGCCTTCACATCACAAGGTTGGGATTCAAATTACTCAGGCTTTTCTATGTAAGCTCATAATACTACCAAACTGAGAAACAGCCTGCTAATCCGGGTGCCAAATGAAACAAAAGAGGAGGCTGTTCACACTTTTTTCACTCTGATTTTCATACCTCTGCTTGAGCAAATCCTCCACATCTTTGCACATCTTCCTCCCCTCCAGCAGCCGCTGTACGAGCACCTCGTAGCCAGTGTGGAAGGTGAACTCCTTGCACTGAAGACAAAAAGAAAGCAATAGCTGTTAAGCACATCAGTTCCTCTTACCTTAATTCTAATTCTTATTTCTTAATTCCTCTTACCATATTTCTAAAAAGAAAGGTCAGATTCAGCTCAGTACAAATATCAACCTGTGGGGCAGTGACTGTGCCACCTGGTCAGCGCTGGTGTTTTAATGGGAGGATTTGTAGCATGGGGAGACAGGATTTCTGTGTTCTACTCCTGGCCCTCCCACTGCCTCACAACAGGATCAGGACACGCCATTTTTCCACGGGGAGCCTGAGTCAATCAGTACATAGTGATAGCGTTATTGAAAATGTAGTGGTGAATGTTTTCTGAGCTTTATGTTACAGCATTATGGTAAAATCACGGGCTGTGAAACCATAAAGAGAATGGGTGTATTCCTTCCCTCAAGCAGTTTATCTACAATACAAGCCCTTATATATGAACTGAATGCAGTTTCTACATCCATCCACTGTCCCCTAAGCAGTTACCATTTAATAAATGGCTTACTTTATTGCTTTCCACCACCACTGTGAAGAAGACAGCTGTTTAAGTTTTGGTACTTGGAAAAGATCCTCTGGCAAGCAACTGCTGGGCCCTTGAGCTTTTGCTTTTGCTTCCTTGTTGCTGGGAATGGAGAGGAGCAGGGGAGCTCTGGGGATGAATGATGGTGGCTGATGGAGCCTCAGTGCTGCTCATATAGGCCTTGGGGCTTCTGTGGAGATTTGCAGATCTAGGAACAGGTTTTTTGGTTCTTCAAGAGCTAGGATAAATTTCTGCAGACAATCCCTGTAAACCTACAGGTTGTAGTAACATTTCCAGTGCTACAGTACATTGTAAAAGCCATCACCCCTGAAGAAACATGATCTCAAGCCAAAATATTTGTTTTCCTAATGTTTCCAAGGGCAATTTACACACACATCACAGGGAGGGATCCAGCTGTGAAATAAATGAGAAGCAGCAAGTTTTGCCATTCAGAGAGAAAAGAAGAAAGGTTCTCGATAATACCCTGGCAATGGACTTAGCACTTCTCCCCTCTCTCTATTTTTTGAGGACATTCCAATGACAGAAAGCATCACTACTGTAAAAGTATTACTATAAATGGCTCCCTCTGCCTGGCAGAAACTCTGGTCAGATGCTCCACAACCAACTCACACCCCCAGCATTTTAATTGTATGTTTTCAGATGCAATCAGCTATATTCCACAGCTGTGTACACAGCTTTCTTGTCCCAGAAATGCTGCTCATGAGGTAAGTGAAAACATCCTGTGGGTTGGTATCACCTCAGCAGTCAGCCACTGCCACAGGCTACAAAGGCAGAGTGATAAGCTCCCTGTGAAGTTAGTCTGCCTTTCTCTTCAATATCCCTCTCTGTTCAGTAAATGCTAAAATGCACTTGGTGTCTTCCCCCACCTCTTTTAAACTGGCACAGTTGTTACACTGGAAGGATGACAAATTCTTCATGTCTGAGAGAACACATACTAAATTCCCTAAACAGAGAAGGCAACTCCGACTTGTTATCACCCCCAAAGCACAGGCACAGACACACACACAGCAGTGTGCTGGGGGGTTGCCTGATGGGCTGAGTCCATCGGGCAGTTTCCTAAGGACCCTGGAACCATCACTGCCTGCCAGGTTCCTCTGGGCTTTGTTCCTCTGGCCCTTGAGGAGAGATTTGGCTCCTTAGAAGGACCCGTACCACAGACACTCATTTAATCTATCCTCATTTGGGGGGGCATTCATCTCAAAATTTGCTTCGCTGTCCTCCTCAGTGTTCCTGAAGAATGTGGAGGCCCTGTTTCAGAAACACCAGGGTCAGAAACCCAAACCAGGGCTTGCAGGGAGCAGCTCTGGCTGTGACCTGAACAGTTTGTGTCACCCACCCGGGCTGCAGAGGGAGGGAGAGGAAACGCCATAGCCAGGCTGAGACGAGTGTGAGTTGCTCTGGTCACTCATCCTGCAGCACTGCTTAATTTCCAACCACAACAGAGCACTGAATCACTCAGGCCTCTGCATACTTGCACAAATGTTTCCCTTTCATTTCAACAGCTCTATTTCTTCTTTCATATGTCGTACAACTGCATCCCCTCTCAACTTCTCCTTGCATCCAAACAAACCTCCTTTGCCCTTTCCTGACATTCTGCTTTTTCATCCCATTGATTCCTGTGTGTTGTTATAGCACCTGTTCAAGGTTGAATAAATCCCTGTTGGACAAGGACGATGCTTTACCACTCCAGTAAAGAATAAGCGATGCTTTGTACCATGGCATTAATGTCAGCTCTCTAAGAAACACTTGTGGTCCATCAGAGGATTGTATTTGCCTTCTTCCACTTTCAAACCATAGCAGTGGCACTTAAATGAGCTATGATATACAGATATACCTGCAGTTCTCTCCTCTCCTGCTATTTTATTCAGCAAGGTCTCAGAGTATATTGGATTTTTTCACTACTGATCTCTTATTCCCACTTTGTACTTTGAAACGTTGATTTTTTATCTGTTTTCTGTTACCCCAGGCTCAAATGTTATCAGATACCTCCTGTACAATATTTCATTCTACCTGTTTATTTCAAGCACAGCTATTTCCAGCCCATTCCTCAGGTCTTGTGGCAGGATCCAGCACCTGCCCCAGATCAGTGTCTTTGCCCACTTTAGAGTTCTTGCCCTGCTTTGTCTGTTCAGTCCTGTTTTGTTTTTATCTAGTGTCTTAAGGATTTCCTGTGTAGCACCAGAACTGACCCTACATTTTCTTTGTCAAGACAATCAGACAGCAAGATCAGATCTCATTAAACAACCGTCTAGCCTTGCTAAGCTGTCTTGCCTCTATTCTATTTTCCATTTGCCGTTTTGTGTTATAATTAGCACCCACATTGAGTGGTTTTGCAAAAGCTGTTAAGCTGCACTACTCAGACAGTGCTTGGTACTTCTCAGAAAGGATTTTGTGATGATTCGAAGAACTAATGAATAGTCAAAGAACTATTTATTTTTTTTTTTAGAAATTAGACAAAATGCTTTAATTAGATAATAAATATAGTCATTAAATGTGTAAAATGTCATTTGCTTATACTAAATTCTGATTGCTTGGAAGAGGGCGATTTGACTCACCACCAGTAATTTCTCTCATTGCCAAGAAAGGGATTCTGCTTAGTCAAAGCGTGTGTGGCTGTGAAAGAGGATTTAATCCTTGTTACTAAAAAAGATTAGTTATTCCTTGTTGTCCAACAGGCCTATAATCACCAACAAGACAGTGCTTGACAGGGATTTCAGTGTTGTGAGCAGAGTTGTGTTGTCCTGAAATTCACCCCCTCACTCTGCACATGTGCTCTGCTCTCTACCTGGGGATTTTCTTCTTGTTTTATTCTTGAAAATCGCAGGTAAAGGAGGGGAGCCTTTCCTCTCCTCTGCCCAGTGATAAAAGTTGCTTCCCTCCAGTGCAATGAGCAGCATTGCATTTTCTCTGTTCCTTCAGAGAAAAAAGAAACGTGGAGGAGAGTATGTGACTGAAACCCACAACTTCTGTGCTCTAGTTTAAGCAGAACAGCCTTTCCTAGAACACTGGAAAGGAGGCATGGAAGCCTGCAAGCAGAGGTGACAACAGTGAGCACACAGGGATACCTGTTCTTCTTTCCATTTCTTTTTCCCTCTGAGGATTAACAATGCTGCTCCCTCCCATCAGCACCTTCCTGTGAGATCTGTGCCTTGGGACTGCGTTGTGCCGCCTGGTACGGGTTTCTCCACGGGGAACCACCCAAGCAAATGTCAGGAGTTAATTATGGGAGAGATCATTCAGGGCTGACTCTGAGCTGGTCCTTGCAGGCACCAAGGATTTTGCTTTGGTAATGAAGGCTGCAGGGGAAGACTGGGAGTGTCAGTTCCCTGCCCAGAGGGTAGGATACCAGGATTGCTGCAGGGTGACATAATTTCTTCTTACCTTCTGGTGACACCAAGCTGAGTAACCTTGTGTCTTTAACTCACTGAGAATCAGCCTTATTCCAGAACATATTCTTCTGAGCCTTGTGCTGCTGGGTGCCCAGAGAGAACTGTGAGGCTTTTTGAAGTGCAAGAGTTCACATTTTGAAGTGGCAAGGCTACTATTGCAATAATATCAAGGAGGAAAGACTAAAATGCTGCGCTCATTACTGAAGCAGCTTTCAATAAGTAGCTTTTCCAATGGACTGGACTGAAGCAAAACCATCCAAACTCACGTACAGAGCACTCATGGTACACTCTGCATGTCCAGCTGGTGATGGTCACAGTGACATGAGCTCATCAGGTCATTGGGGTTGTGCCGTGGCAACTGGGCTTTTCTGCTGTGGCTGCTTTCCTTTGAGCATTTCTAACCATGCTGGCACCTGGCTTGCCCATCCACAACTTTGTTTAGAGGTAGTTTACATACCACACCTCTCCCTGCTCCTGCAGGATTAGCTGGTTTGGCAGCACATTTAGCATCTTCCTCAGGGCAACCTCTGCTGCTGAAGCCGTGTGTCCTGTTTGGGGAGTGCCAGAGCTTCACCTGGGCTTGCTGCAGGGCTCTGGGAGCTGCAGTTCTGCCTCTCAGCAGGAAAGGCCCCATCCCAGCATCTCCAGCTCATCACCTGCTCACCTGCTTTCTGCAAGGAACCAGGTCGAGGGGGTGACAGGGACAGACACCCCAGGGTACAGCAGGGCAGTGGCACCACTCTGGTGAGGAGGAAGGGCTGGAAAAGGAAAAGCTCCACAGCAGACACTGGGTGTGTTGCTCAGTACCTAGCAGGACAGTGCTGAGCTGCTGTGGTGATAAACATAGCATCAGAGTTCACACGTGGTACCTGCTCTGCACCTCTCAGGGGGGCCTGGCACGAGCACTGACAGCCGTAGCAGAGCTCTCAGGGGTTCTTTCAGCCTAATCTGCCTTCATTTAGGAATTATTTGAAATGTATTACCTGCTAATATTAAAAAAAAAATCTTTTAAAACCCCCACACTTTCTCTTTGCAAGTATTTAGTAATAAAAGTTCATTCCACGTCTCAGTTCCTAATGATATTTTTCCAAGGCTTGTATCAGACGTGTTCTCACACAGTTTTGGACTGAAAATGCTAAATGCTGCTGCCTGATCCAAATAAACTATTAATACAGATTTTCAAAGAGAAAAATAATTGAAACTGAGTATGTTATGGGTATCTCTGGAATTTTTCTCTAAATCAAACTTTTTTTGTATTCATATCTTGTGTAGTTTAGGTAAGCTTAAAACAGTTGTAGTAAAATAAAATCTTAAGATCCAATTTTCCAAAGTTAAAAAGAAAATAACTACTGGTGTGAGGAGGAAGTTTAGAGAGAACAGGGCACAGTGATGTTTTGAACAAGCATCATTTTGACAATATCTTTTTCAACTGTCAGAAAGAAATCCTTTCTATCCACAGTGGTATCACACATGATAGTCCTGGACTGAAAGTAAGTTGTTCTGACTGAGTTAAATCAATTAATTGTATTCTTGCATCATACCACTGGGTACTGGCCCTGAGTGTTTCAAATCTTGTTCCCTTGATCTGCCAATCTCCTTGTCAAGTGCTCTGCCAAGGGCTTTGTACGTGTAGATGAGCAGCAAACAGATCTAACAGCCAAACATGATTTAGAATCTCCAAGTACCTTGGGCTGGATATTTCCTGTCATGCCATGGCCTTTCACTGTAATTCAATCACTTGTTTTATGTTTCGTGGCTTTTCCCCCAGTACACTTTAAAATTTCCAAGTGTTTCTAGAAATATATTCCTGATACAAAGTGTTTTGGGAAGTTTACTGCTGTCTTTCTGCACCACTCACACTCTCCTGGAATACCCAAGACAGCAGTGAGCAGCAGTGCTCTGCGTGTGTTGAAATGAAAGTTTACTGATGTCTTTCTGCATATGCTCTCCTGGAATACCCAGGACGGCAGTGAGCAGCAGTGCTCTGTGTGTGTTGAAATGAAAGTTTACTGATGTCTTTCTGCATATGCTCTCCTGGAATACCCAGGACGGCAGTGAGCAGCAGTGCTCTGTGTGTGTTGAAATGAAAGTTTACTGCTGACTTTCTGCACATGCTCTCCTGGAATTAGCAGGACAGCAATGAGCAGCAGTGCTCTGTGTGTGCTGCAGTCCCCAGTGCAGCTCTGGGGGCTCAGGGGTGCCTGGCATGGCCCTGCTGAGATAAGAGCTGGTTTGCTGCTGCTTCCTGTTCCACGGCTGCTGCCCCAGCTCTGCTCCACCGCAGGGGCACATGAAAGAGCCTTTTTCAAAACCAACCCCAGCTTTTCAGCCTGGCCTTCCGCTGCCTGGCCCTGGGAATGTGCCAGCAGCTGAAAAGGCAGCTCAGCAACCCCATTCTGAGCTGAGCACATATGAGGGGGAAGGTCACCATGCCCAGAACAGAATGGTGTCACATCGGAAACCTCTGACCAAAATGTTCTCCCCTGACCAGTGCTGGCTGTGATAGGAGTCCTTTTCTACACGTGTCCGTGTCACAATCAACTGTTTAATGGGTTTAAAGCATTTGCTCATGCTGTACTGTGTAAGAGCTCCTTTTTCCTACTGGCTGAAATCAGTTGGAATGGATGGGAATGTGATGGTTGCTTGTGCTTTCCGAGATTGACTACAGAATTTATATGAGCTTAAAAAATCTATATTTTTTCAAGCATTGATTTTTTTGCCCACATAAGCAGAAAAAGCAAAGAAGAGTAAGTGGGTTGAACCTGGCTGTATAAGATTTTTGTTACTTTCTGTAAATTCACTTTTTACGTATCAAAAACATAAATGTTTGCTCACGATGTAGGTAGAGACATTTTGGTAATAATTCCAGGAGCTGACTTGGGCATTTTCCACAGGAGGCTTAGTTTGCAGTTTTGCTGCAGCCTGTTACCTAAACCTGACATGTAGTACCTTTCATGGGGAGGAAATGGTATTTATTGCCAGGCAACAGCATAGAGGTGAACCTTGAATGGGACCTTAAAAAATCAGAAAGAAAAAAACACTGCCTCTGCAGCATTCCAATTGCTGGGCTGCTAGACTGCCTCTCCCACTGCCCCTATAGTGAGACTCTCACCAGACTTCAAACGTGCAGCAGCTAGGACAGTCAGAGATAAAATTGAAATTGAGATTCACAAACTATACAATAGCACTGCAAATGACACTGAGCTAAACGGTGGCTCCCCAGTGGTCTTTTGCTCTTGACCCTGCGGGTTTTCTCTGAGAAGGAAATGGTTGATTTTGAGTTCTGCTGACAGAGGAATTTGCTCCTCAGCTTCCTGAGCCCTCGTCCTCCTCACTGACATCCTGGACTGCTCATGTGTTATGTATTAGGCATTCTAACAGTCACAGCACATTGTTTGGCTCTCTTCATGTTTTAATCACCCCCTGATTTGTACAGCTCCAAAGTGATGGCTGCACAAAAGCCTGCCTCACTTTTGCAGGTGGTTTGCTGGCTGGCAGACTCACGGCACACAGGGAACAGTCTTGGAAAGTCTCAATTCCAGTCTACTAAAAGGACTCTGCTTGTGCTTATTATCTCTGTTTTAGATTGTCTTCTTAATAATTTGACTAAACATTATTCTGAGTGCAATTCAGAGCCCCAGTGCTCCTGTGCTAGCAGGAGAAAGGAGCCAGCCGACAGATATGCATCACAACAAAAAGTGTGACAAAAAACTAGGAATCCATTCAGGAAATTCATATAGAACAAACTTCTGGAACACCTCTGTGATGGGGATAGTAAAAAACAGGACAAGAGGCAGCAGAATCCCTCACCAGTTTTAAATGGGAGCTTGATGTGGCTATATGACACAGGTTTGAGGTGGCAGCATCCATTTGTATTTTCTCCATATGACTTCAGACAATGGCTGAATCCATAAATTAAAGTGGCTTCTCCTTGGGAGTCAACAGAGAGGCCACAAGTGAGGATGTGCACTCATAGGTACAGCACTATTACCATGGTCCTTCTGAAACATGACAGATAAATGTGTCAATGGCGAAATCAAATGTTCCTTCAGTCTCCTACTGAGTAACAGCTACACAAGAGAAACTGGAAGAAAAATAAGGAGAAATAGAATCTTACAAGGAGAGGATACTTCTGTTTTACACAAAATAATGGTCAGAGATTACTTTTGTTTCTATTCCTCTTCAGTTCACGCACTTCCAGTTTCCTTCTCTGTTATAAGAGGGCTCCTCTCCTTCTATAAGCACTGTGGGCTCAGTCCCAGACCACGGTGAGTGAAACAAGCTGAAACAGCCCCGACTTGCTCAAGCACAGAGACAACTGTCCACCAGGACTTACAGAGCCACTGGAACCAGACCTGCTTAGTTAGTACATTAATTTATTTTAAAACTATGTCTTTCTCCTCCTTGTCTTAAAATACTTAGAATTGTTTCCTGTCAGCCCTGAAAAAGGCACTTCATAAAAGCCACTGCTGAAACCATACTCTCTTTGTTACTGGTGTCTCCTGGCACGTGGGGAAGGGTAAAACTTCAGGAAATATTCCCAAAGTCTTGTTGTACAAGCAGAATGAATTAAAGTTTTACTTCACTTCTTAGTAAAGATTATTTCAATAGCCACATGTTACCAATTCCATTTCAAAAGAGATCTTTGCCACCTAAATAATTATTTTCAACATACCCCATTACTCAATATGATGCAACATCCTCACACTCCATTAGTATCAGATTGAGACACCCCCGTGCCACAGCTGCCAGAGCATCCTCCATCTGTTGCCTGTACAGGGAAGGGGAATTTCATTTGAACCTCTTTCTCCAGCTGTTTTATGTGGGGGTGAAGCTCGTGGCATGAGGAAAGGCTTGCCTGGACTCCAGGCTACAGGTAGTGGCTGTGGGCAGGGAAAGCTCCTGTTCCTGTTCCAGTGTGTGCCTTCCCCCTGCAGAGCTCCCAGAACCACCCAAGGGTTTTATGAGCCTGGTCTCCTCCTCTTTGGTTAGCAAATGCACCTTAATTCTCCATCTCCAGAGAAAGCCTTTACCAGGTGTGAATTTTTCATCAAACCCCAGCTTTATCTTCCAAAACAGCACCCCTACTGCAGGTAAAACTGCATTTTTCCACATAAAAGATTCTGTCAGAAACCCAAGTCCTAACCAAATGTGCATCCAGGGGCTTTCAATGGCAGGGCCCTCCTTTCCTTCTCCTGGTGCTCCTGGGGATTTCCATCCCACTGAGCAGCAGTCCCAGGGCTGTTTGTCAGTCCTCACTTTTTAATAACTCTTCGGTAATTACAGCACCTACTGCAAGGAGCATGAAGTGATGAGACTCAGACCTCAGGGCTGCTGACCACTCATTTTCCTTTGTGTCTTTGTCCCCACCCTTTTTAAAAAATTTTTCTTTCGTATTAGGAATACATTAGGCCTGGACAACTTGAGAGCAGCACGAAATAGCTTCTTGATTTGAAAAGCTCTTACATTAGAGGAAAAAAAGTTTGTGTTTGTTTGTTTAATTATTTGCTCTGAATGGAACCACAGGAGTTGGTATCTCTAAGCTAGCCTGAGCTAGTACATTTTCACTTAATTCCCAAGACTGTTGTCTTCCAATTCAAGCAAAGATAAAGTTGCACGAGGAACTATGGAACTTTTCAATTCCTCAGTCTTGTTCAGTGATTTTTCCCACCACTTTATTACTAAAGTACTAAACTCTATGTACAGTAAGGGAATAATTCTCTGGGGAACTGAAAAGCTGTTGGGATCCAGATGCATATTTTCAATGTGGGTTTTTTCCTTCACCTTGACACCCTGAGCAAGGCTTAGTGATCTCCATGCAGAGCTGTTCCCCCAGCCCTCACCTCATCACAGCCTCAAATCCCCAAACTCTTACTGAACAATACAGTGAACTTTGTACATTATTGAACTGTGGCTGCTGAGAAAAGTTTTATTACAAAACCTAGATTAAACAGGAGATTAAACTAGTGTTTTCTGTGCCACCTGCCAGCTGGAATCTACCTTGCTGTGGCAAGGCAAGAAAATGAAATCAGAAAAAGGTCTTCTTGAGCTGAAGGAGCTGAAATATAACCAAGGAGCCCAACTTGCCTTCCACACAAGTATGCAATGAGTGTTAGTAGATTGAAATCCTAGGGGTTCCCCTGTGTCTACGAAGCAGCACAAGTTCAGTGTCCCCAGCCAGCGGCTGAAGAAAGAGAGGAAACTCTGCTGCATTGCAGGAGTGTCAGACTTGAGGGAGGAAAGGGACAGGCCATGAATCACCCAGTCCTGCCAGGAAAAATTCTGTTGAAATGAGATTCATAGGGACACTCTGAGATCCACCCTGGAGAAGCTATGGTGGGAGGAGAGGCTGAGGGCTGGCACTGCTCAGCCTGCACAAGAGGTGCTCAGTGTGTTTAAATTCCTGGGGAAGGTAGCAGGGGAGATGGAGCCAGGGCTTGGCAGGGGCACCCAGTGACAGGGCAAGAGCCAACAGGCACCCATGGAAATTCAAGGAGTCCTGTTGAAGCACAGGAAGGTTTTTGCTGTGAGGGTGGTGAGATATGGTATCAGTTTGCCCAGGCTGTGGAGTCTCCATCTGTGCAGACACTCTGAGCTCAGTGCTGTGACTGGGCATGTGCTGGGCGAGGATTGGCTGGACCTGTCCAGAGGCCTCTTCCAACCTCGGCTATTCTGTGACTCTGCCTCAGAAAATGCACCTCAGTGGGCTGCTCTAGCAAGCCTACCCTCTGATCTCTGTGTGAGGCTCCATTTCAAGCTCTGTGTGACAAACACTCTTTAGATGGTGTTTGTTAGATGTGGCTGTGTACATGCAGGCGAAGAGTCCATGACTCACCTATTCCATATTTAAAATACAGACTCATGGCACACTTAAAATTGGCAGAAATAAGACTCCTCCCATTCTCTGAGCCCAAGCAAAACCAACCAACTTTTGCAGAGCAGGATGGATCAAAACAAACTGGACACAGTTGTGTAAAAATATTAACAAAGTTGTCACAGTGACTTACTTCATCAATCAACCAATTTTAATAGTCAAACCCCTCAGTTGCAACATGGTCATCAGAAAATTGTAATAAAGTGTATTCAACTGTCTAATTATTTCAGTCACTCACTCAAAATGAACTCCCTGTAAATCCATTCATCTAGTGTTAGTTCGTTTGAGCTTCATTTTAGCTGTTGTGCTCTGCTCAGAAGTGACTTGTTAAGCACCAGTGTTTCCATAGCCACAACGACTGATCAGGTTTTGTACTTGTGATTTCCTTTGGTTTCAGTGACTGTTGTGATTGCCTCCCCTGCACTCTCCACGGTGAGCCAAGTGTCCTTCCCAGAGCAGCTGGGGGAATGGAGGAAGGAATTACATGTCTAAAAGAGTAGAGCAGCCTCTTCTGTGGAGATGAGGTTGACATCACAACAAACACAGACATCAGCTGGGCAACCAGTTAAACTTTTCCAAGCTGTTTCCCCCTTTATCCCGTGTTTCCACACACATCCTGCAGCGATGACTTGGCCTGGATTTGATCAGTTCTGTGGCCATTCCTCTGCCTCAGGAGCTCAGGGAGATGCAGACCATGGCCATGCCTCAGGAGCTCAGGGAGATGCAGACCATGGCCATGCCTCTACCTCTGGAACTCAGGGTTAAGTAGGATGTGCTGACAGCAGAGCCCACCTGTGTGCTGTTGTGCAGGGAGATGATTTATCTTAATCTGCCTTGTGTCAGTAGGGTCAGATGCAACTGATGCCATGCCACTCAAATCAAACTTGGTGGGACGCACTTACAAAGCTGGGATGCCAGGCTGGAAGGTTTGCCAGCCTCATCCCTGCCTGCCCAAGCTCAGCCTTGGGGTGCTGGGCTGGCACTCTCCAGCTCCAGTTCCTCCCAACAAACCTGCCTAGTCTCATTTCCTCCTCATAGACCTGCTGCAAAACAACGGGCCCTGCAAAGCTCAACCTCTACAGGAAAGCAGGGTAGCTCCTCATATAAAAAAAACTTCCTATTTTGAGTAAGGCAAGTGATGTTGTATTTCTTCAGCACATTGCCTAATAAGTTTAGGAAATATCTTTACTGTGACTTTTATCACCACGGAGCTCTTGTTCCACAGTTAAGAGTCTCATTAGAAGCTCAATTATTTGTGAAGCTAATTACATCTTTTTTTGGTATATATAACAGACCATTGTGTGAAAAAGCTACAGCAGAAGTTGAGAGGCTCACCTCCAAAGTCAGCTTTGCACAGAACCTGAGGTCAAACATAGCCTGAAGTCAAAGCAAGAGACACTAAGCATCTTTGTCAGAGTCCTTGTTCCTGGAGCACTTCCGTGGCTCCCACGGCTGCAGGGTCTGACCACAGGCAGGGATGTGGGAAGGACCAGCCTACAGCAGGGCAGGGGAGCAAATCCTACCAGCTCCTGTTCAAGGCCTGCTTCATATTTGCTGGCTTCCATCTCCCCCACACTTTTAAATGTGAGCTGTGAGAATCCACAAGCCCCGACCTCATCCCACAGCTGAGAAGGAACAAGCATTTCACACTTCAAGCATTTATTTTTAAATCCTAAGTACCTTAGGAGCCCATGACACATTTTCAGAATTGACTTGGCTGCTTGAGTTTTATTCAAAGTTGTCCAAGGGAATAGATTTGCTCCCACTCAACTCTGGGCACTTCAGAGCCTGCCCCAAAACCAACCAGCTCCTTTGAAGATTTTCCTCATTCCCTGCTCCCAGGTGGGTATGGCAAAGACAGGTAGTGTTGCCAGTGCCTTCCTACCTCTTGGCCAGAAATAGCTGCATTTCAGGGGCTGCAGCTGCAGTTTTGAGCAGCAGGTTAGAGGAGACTAAATAGAAGGAAAAGGCAATGACAGGAATTGCACAGGAAAAGCAACGAGTGCAAGAACGCAGAATGAGACAAAGATATTCTGTGACTGAGGGGGAAAGATTTTCTTGGATAGTGTTATTTGTTACAAAAAAAATTATTGTTACTCTGGCTGTTAACATAACCCTGTTAACATAACCCCCTTAACATGGAACTCAGATGGTGCCACACACGCCCTCCCCATTAACATGGGAATTTCCCTACCTGTCTCATATGATGCTACAGAAGACAGGTAACATCTGTCAGGCTGGTACAGCAGCTCATCAGAATATTAATCCATCAGCAACTGCCCTGCACTGACTATCAAACCCAATTTGAATTTTCATCTCACTAATATTTTCCAAAAAATATTATCAGAGGATAGAAAACTTCTGTTAAGAAGCACATTTTAGTGCAGACTTTGAGCAAATGTCCCTTAAACCATTACAGAGTGTGTGGAATATATAGAAATAAAAATTGTAATTAAAAAATACACAGGTTTTTGCTCAGGCCATGCTACAAAGAAAATAAAGTTGAACTAAGTATGGAAGTTCTAGTACAGTACTATCACTGCTACATTTATTTGAAAAAAAGAGGAAAAAACTTAAACCTGGTATGAGGAACAATTTGTATTTTCCTGGAAAACAGCACACCCTATTCTTATGAAGTCTGGAGAACTTTGGGGAGGGATGAATGGTGCTCTTTCTCTGCTAGCTGGGGCAGATCTCCTGCTTGTAGGATTTCTTTACATATTTTACATTGAGGTAGGTCCTGAGGAAACCCCTGCTTATCCAAAATTTGCTGATGGTGGAGCAGGGAGCAGTTGCTCAGGCACACCTGGTCAGGATGAAGCACAGGGAGGGGTTGCAGCAATCAGAGGTCAGGGCTCTGTGTTGAGGCACCCACCACGAGGCAAACACCTTCTGGGTGTCAATCAGAAAGGCAGTTTCTGTTCAATGTACAGAACAAATATAGGAGATAATTGCTCGCTGAAGCAAACCACATGAATACATTTTCCTCTCACAACAGAACCTTATGAATGCAAAAATAATTGCTGATCTTGTGATCTGGGGGGCAAGTTGCACACCAGTGCTGTGTTGTGCAATATCCTGTAAGTTTTCACTTTAAAAGACTTATTGCATAGCTAAAGCTTCCATCCTGCAACCAGATACATTCCTGCCCTCTTAATCGAGCTGGGCAATACATTTTCAGCCAAAAAATATGAAATCCAGAGATGCTTTCCTTTAAAGAAGGTGTTAGCTTCAAAGCTAAGCAAGGATTTGAGACATGGTAACGTGACTAAGCACAAGAGAGAAGTTTAGGGAAGAGGAGCCATGAAGAACCGTCCTGGCCAGATCATCAGCTGGCATTAATCACCCTGACACTACTCCCATTGCTTGATTTATTCTCCCTAAAGACCAAGGCATTGAAAAGTAGCTATACCAAAGGTACCAGCTCTAAAAGTCAGCTGGTTTGTTTTCCAAGGAAGTTCAGCAATGCATGGGCTGAAGCTCCCAGGGTAGGACTGGCCCACAGCTGCGTCCCACCCTGTGCACTGCACTGTGCACTCAGTGAGTGCACAAACGAGGAGAATCTCATGTAGGTGTGGTCATGCACAGTTAATCCTAACATCAACACTGACTTTTCTATTTCCTCATCATATTTGTATTATTTTTAACTGTTCAAATCTAGTACTGCAGTGGGGGTGGGGAGGGCTTCCTGGAAGTGCCCAGAGGATGGTGGTTCACTGAAATGTGTTTTTGCCTCTGCCCTTCTGTTTTCTACCAAGAGAGGGTTTACCATGAAGCATGGGTGAGGAGAAAGCACAAGCAGAAAGAACAGCCAGGCAATGGCAGGAAGAATTCATATGGCTTCATGTCTTTCTTTAAGTCAGTCCTAGATGTTGAATAAATGATTACCCAGAAAAGAGGCAACCACAAAACAACCTGTTTACTCAGCTTTGCAATGTGAGAATTTTGATTTTGAACTTTCATTTTCCAGTTGCAAGAGAACCTCAGATTACCATAGTGAGAGAAATTACTAAGGTCCTTTTACCTTGTAACTGCAGAAAAAGAGCTTGAAAACAGGAGACCAAAAGGATTTTCAAACAAAAGTCAAGTAACAAGTATGGAGCGGATCTCCTTGTTTCAGTATTTGCTGGTTCTAGGTCAGCTGTGAGTGTTTGGGCTTAGCTGTGGGGTATCACTGCTGGTCCTTTCTAACCTGTGCTGCCTCACAGCTCCTGGGCTCTGCATGCCTGGGAATGCTCCTGGCAGCAGGGTGGGAGCCTGCAGGGAGCTGAGCAGGAACATTCTGCTTGCAGCTGCTGGCTCTGCTCTTCACCAAACAGGAGGGAATTCAGCCTATCATTAGCAACAGCTCACATGCTCTGGGAGCATCTTGTAGAGCTGAGGACACTCACTGCAAGTAGGTTCTTAGCACTGTGAGACAGACAAATCCACATCCCTTTCAAAAGTAGCCTCTGGCCCTAGCACAGGAACTGGGAATGTCAGTGGTTTTATGCAGACTGGATATATTCTTCACACTACATCCTTCTGGCCAGCACGAAACACTACCAAACACTATGTTTTTACTTGGAGACAAATTTGGATTTTTACTAAACTAAATTTAGAGCACAGAACAGCATTAAATTAGTTTTAAACTATATATAGAACCAAGCTGTATTTTAAAAGATTTTAAAATACAGAGACATTGAATATAGGAAACACATAGTAAATGTTCACTTACCCAAAAAGCATCTTTAAACTGCAGCTGGGTCATTATTATTGCTCTGTAGAGGGGTAAGAATCCTTCAGCAGGTCCGTTGCGGGGTGAGAGTGGCAGCAGGCACAGCTCTGAGCCTTGTCACTGCACCCCAGCCCAAGCAGAGAGTGCAGCACATTCACAGACCTGTCCCTCCTGAAGTCAGGCTGGTGCCAGTAGCATGGGGCTGTCCCAGGCAGCTCGGAGAAATGACCTGTGGCTGTGAGGGACAGAGGGCAGAAGCTGTTGCTCACACACAGAGACATGCAAGTGCTCAACACCCACACCCCAAACCTGTTTCTCTTCTGGTAAACAGTTAATATTGAAATGAGGAAGCAAGGAGATGTCAAATGGTGTCAGACTTCTCCTTGCCTTGGGTGCGTGTGAGCAGACAGGAAAAAAATAGAGGGGAAAAAAAAGGCACTAAGTTCAGCGATAAGATTTGATCAGCTGCAGGAGGAGAGAGAACAATTACAGTGCAAAGGAAACCAGCATAATACAAAGAGATAAGCTACTCTCTAATGCTGCGGTCTTGCAAAGAAAAAGAAGCAAAAGAAACATAGGTGCCCCATTTCTGCAGCACCTTCTGGGGCTGGCAGAGGCCCATGCCTTTGCACATGGGAAGCTTAGCTCAAAGCTGCATTTTGCAGCTGAAAAGGCTTTTCAGGACTCGGGTTAAATTAAGAACCCTGAGAAGTGTGCAGGTGTCTGCACACATTTAGATACCTGGATGTTGATGTAGAGAACGTTCCTGATTTGCATGCCCTCATACAAAGATTCCTATGAATATGCAAGATATGTGAAATTTAGAAGTAAAATCCAAAGTCTTGAAAAAGAAGAGAGCTAAGAGTTTGTTAGCACCAAGACCTGGGTGAAGCCTCACATACCAGTGAAGCAGCAGCACCCAGACCACACCCAGCACCCTGCTGACACCAGGTATTTCAGGCTGCTCCCCAAATCAGCTCCTCCAATGGTTATAATACAGCTGCCAATACCTGAGCACAGGGTAAACTTCTAAAGCTTCCCTGAAACCCTCTCCAAAGCACCTGTCCTCCAGGTGAGGTTTCTCTGTTCACCTCCTTAGGATGTTTTAAGCATTCTTAAACACCTGTTTTTAAACACTCAGTGGCATCACTGGGGTGTAGGAAAAAAAGAAAAGAAAAATAGTCCTGTGGTGGTTGCCTGGGCAAAAGCTGTCTGTCCCCACCAAGAACACATCAGGACTTACTGATCTCTAACCAGCTGATGCTGCTCTGGCTCCCACAGCAGCAGCCCTCCGGGCAGATCATTCCGGAGTGGGGAAGTCTGGCAGCTTCCCTGGGCTCCAGCAGGACTCAGGGCTCTGCTCAGAGAGCTCTGTAGCAGCTGGGGGCTGCAGTTACCCCTACTCACTCCATGGGCAATTTGTAGCTGGTGTTTTAAAGAATTTGCAAGGTTCCCTCCTGATGGTCTGAAGAAGGTGGAATGTGCAGGAGGGACTTTGTGAGGGAAAATGAACTGCAAGCAGAGGAGGGCAAATGAGTCTGGAGGGTCAGAGGTGTAGCAGCAAAAAGCATCATTGCATGAGAGTAGGAGAAGGAGAAATGTGAGGATTCACTTGCAGACAGTGTTGAGGAGAAAGGAGTGAAGTTTTCTTCCAGAAGGGAAAATTCCTTGAAAAAATGTCTTTTGAGGGCATGGTCATACTTGATCTGTATGCAAAAAAAAAAAAAAAAGGATCTTTTTTAGAGTGTTTTATCTCAGTTCTTCCAAGCCTAAATGTTTCCTGTTACTATTTCCAAGTTACAGCTGTGTTTTGAAACCATCAAGCCTGTTGTTGGGGTTCATAAAAATGCACTGAGTGCATTTTAGTCCTCTAAAATGATATGCTACTTTCCTGTTATTTTTAGTTTGGCCTCCAGCCACAAAGCCAATTATTTGACTAAACCTCAGGCTGGGCTCTGTGCCTGCATCTATCCCACCCAAGAGCTCTGGTGTAGCACAGTCAGCTCCCCAGCAGCTCCCAGGGATGCTCTCTCTCAACGCCATCAGCACAGGCAGTTCACTCTGTGCTGGGGGTGAGTTTCTCAGAATAGCCCAGACCAGGTCTCCAGTTCAGGTATTTGATGAGCTGTCAGAGAGTAGCTGGTGTGAGTCCCAGCCCTGGCTCTGATGAAACAGATTTGGTCGACTTGGGTCCCGGCTCCCAGCTCCTGGTGGTGCTGGGTTATGTCCATAGAGGGCTGTGCCATGCAGGGGTAGCCAGACTTTGCAGGGCTTCAGAAGAGGGACACAATTCTCTGTTCCCCTCTGCTCTAAATAGGAACAGGACATCAAGGCCTCCAGTTCTGAAATGTGGGATCTCAGGATTGGGTTAATATCCTGATGTGTGTGGTCAGAGTTCTCTGAAGCGTGGAAAGGCTGAGCCTGGGAGGGAGCTCTGTGGGGCTGAGGCAGGGAGCAAAATCACTGAACCTCGCTGGGCTGTGAATGTTGTGATGCCATCTACTGAAATCCCCTGAGCATCCTGCAATTCCCCCTGCAAAAGTGATGTCAGTACCTTTGGGCCAAGAAGCAGTATTTTAGTGGGCAAGGAAGGGGTTGAGACTTGTCAGAATGCTTTGGACACCTGCAGGGCCTTCAGCTGCCCTTTTTCACTCCTTCAAAGGAGATTTTAGCCTGACTTGACAGGCTCACTCAGAAATCCAGCAATGTCAACAAGGAGCCTTAATTTGAACTCTTCCCTGACAGTCACTGCATCTCCTTCCATCACTGCTCTTAGAGGTTAAAAATCATGTGTTCTCTTTGATAAGGCCAAGAACACACGTCCTGAGGGTTTTTTCCCCAGTAATTAAATTGTTTGGCAGCAGAATGCACTATTTGAATCCATTCTGTAGTGAAAAGTGAGGATAAGTCTGATTAAAAAAAAACAAACCCCAATATTGTTTTAAAAGCCCTCAAATTTTCTCATTCTTTAGAATGGAAGTTTCGTTTAGTTTTTAACTATATACTACTTCAAGAAAAGCTTTTTATCAGGGATTTGGGTGGCGAGTTTGGATTTGACAATAGGCAAATATGAAAATAGCATCTACAAACATTTTTGTGCTCATCCAGGATGCCAAGCAAGACATTCTTCAGAGGAAATGTTTCTGATTTTGGGGAGTCTGATCAAGTAGACAGTAAACCTTTTATTCTACATAGCAAGAGGATGAGGGAGTCTATGAAAAGTATTCAGGCAGAAGATAAAGAAATGCTGAATACTCAGATAATCCCGGTGTTGAGCTGGTTGTAATTTTCAGAAGTGCTCAGGTATATTGTGGTCCCTTGGAATGGTGGTCTGGGAAATGCCAATGGAGACCGGAAGGCACTGGTGCAGTCCTTCCCAGCCTCCAGAACCATTACCGTTGAGATACAGCTTCCAAACAACTGCTGCAGTGCAGCCATGTCCAAACTCCAACAGCTCAGCCTCTGGGGTCAATCTGAGCCCCATAGCCTGGGGATAGCAGCAGCAGGGAAATCACTGCCAGAGGAAAAGCACAGCTAAAAGAGAGACATGGTTCAGCTGCTGAGCTGTGCCTGCCATTCTAATTCTATATGAATGGATCTCTGAATTTCCGTGCAGGAAATGTCAAGGGCTTGCAAATTATCCCCAGTCATACCCATTAAAAATGTTGAAATCACCTTGCCTTCTGTGAGGAGCCAGTCTCTGTTCCCATGGAAACAGAAACTGCAGCCTCTGAACATCTGGCTTGGTCTGTTCCAGCTGCTCTGGGCCATCCTGGCTGTGGCTGGAGGCTGCTCCAGCACAGCCCAGACCCCACACCAGGGCTCTGCTCGGCTCTGAAACTCAACTCCTTCTGCTCCTGTTAGAGGGAAATGCTGGAACAGCCTTCCAAAATCAGTCTCACAGTGCAAGACAGTCCTGCTGGCATTCTGCTTCAGTAAAATCCATAATTAATATAAAGATTAATTCCACAGGCTCTGTTCTTACCTCTTATCTGACATATCATAGCACTTTCTAATAGAGGTCATCACTGAAAGGTGGACCCTGTTCTGCTGTTCTACCCAAGAGAAAGAGCATCAGCCTTTGCCATACTGGTAAAGAACAAGAATGGATTTCCCCTAGAATTAACACTGTGATACTTTGAATATAATAAAATTGTTTGTATCATAGAAATGTGGGGTCCTTTTGTGCTTGGTATGTGTTTAACCGATCCTTACCCCTGAGAACGTTTAAAAGGCAAAAGAAGGAAAAAGGGAACTGTGGAGAAGTGCAACGTCACTGGGGCCTTGAATAGCACAAACAGGATCAAGGGTGCTCTTGCGAGAAAAGTAGAAGTACTTTGTGAAAGAGAAAATGAAATTATTTGGGGTTTTATCCCCCTCTTCTTGTCATAAGTTCAGGTACCTGCTGAAAGATGTTTTTAATTTCTCTGACACCTTTTGAATGCTTTATCAATACGCCGGCTTTCTCCATGCCTTAATTCAAATGAAATCACTACTCACTTGGAAGTACTGCACATTCATTAGCCAAGCAGGCAATGCTGGTGCTGCTGAGGAGGTTTCCATGTTTCAAAAGAACCCTTGGATCTGTATCCCAACCAAATAATCTGCAGCAGGTTTTGCCTCTGCACCAAATGTCCCTTCTTCAGCAATGCTTGTTTAGCATCATGGGAGGCAACACTTCAGCTTCCTTCAGCACATTTTAGCCAATACTCTGCATATGTGCTCATTTAGAAACATCATCAGTCAGTTTATAATTTTTTGTTTGTTTGTTTTAATATTCCTGGGCACACTGGATCATAATTTTTTTTTTAAATCAGATCTCACCACCACTATGGCAAGAGCTGTACTCATATTCCCAAGGAACTGACATTAAAAAATATGGGCAGAAAAAAATCCAACCACTAAAACTGAAAAAGTGTTTTGAATTTCTATTACTATGATATCTACAAATATAGTGTGTGTGGTTTTCCTCTGAATCAAAATTTCTAACCTTGTACTGGTGACACATCAGCACTTACCCTGAAAGGAATTCCATTTGTTCTGAGCATAATTAAGAGGTGGTATCCTGGGAAAAAAACAAGGCAGAACTAGCTGCTTTTACTCACTAGAGCTAGGAGGAAGGAAAACATTAGTCAAGGAGAACACTGTGAGAGCATTACAAGAGTTATTTATGTAGGAATTAAAACACCCTAACACACTCCACACAAGCTGTTCTGTGAGCCTTTGTCTTTGTCTGGAATACTCAGCAGATTTCTTTCCAGGAGACAGAAGTGAGTATTTGGACTTTCCTACACTGAACCTGTAGTGCCATTAACCCTTCAGACTATTTCAAATAATCACAAGATGGGACAGCACTCACTTGTGGAGCTTTCAGCTGAGATTAACTTTAGAGGTTAATACTACAAATATTATTTATGTAATACCTTGATGCTTTAGCCTTCCATATACCACAACTCAAAAAATAAACACAATTGCTTTTGCAAACTTGTCCAGAAAATGCTAAATGCACACATTGCTTTTCGTGAATCTTCTTTAGCAGCCAGATAAGATGACACATCTCTGGTTGATAAAGCCAAGAATGTTGCCACTGAACATTATGCACATTTTTCATATATCCAGGAGCTGCTGTGGGTGACCCAAGGTGAGAAATAAATGTACAAAATACAAAAAGATAGAACATTTTAAATTTTAATCCAACAAATGAAGAGGGTCTTGACACAGTAAAATACCACTGTATTGCTAATGCTCTACAACTGTACATTAAAAATAATTATTGTCTATAGATGTAAAAATAGCAAGTTTTATGATAGAATAAAACACAGTATAGAAACCATTCAAAATCAAGTAGAAACCTCTTAAACAACTGAGGCATTTATGTAAGTATTTCTCCAAAGGTATTAAACAAACACAGTTCATAGTTACTCTAAACATCCCCCCCACATTCCCCACACTCTGCCCTAATGTAATTGATTAGAAAAATAGTAGTCTCAGTTATTGTATTTTGCATTCTTTCAGAACCATCTAGATTCTCCATTTTCTTCAAGTACAGTAGAACAACTCTTCACAACACAGTACTACCCTGAAGTAATTTACTTCCCAACACTACAGAATTTCTATAGCAAGTATTTCAGATTAATTTTGAAGGCTAGAAGAGGCCCAGGAAGTTTGCAGGAGGGCAATTAAATTCTGAATGCAAATTATTTACACAAACATTAGTGTACTGTAATTACAGCATAAAACTTGCAATGCAGCTGATGAGTGCTTTTAACAAAAGCTCCAAATGAAAGAAAAGGAAGAAAAAAAGATTACAAAATAAATAATCTAAAGTTCTTCATGGTAGAAACGTTCATCATGAAGCTGCCTACCATAATCTGTTGCTTCACTGTTAAGAAACAAATCCTGGTTCTTAAGAATTTCTGCTTCAGAAAGTTTTTTGTCATCATTTAAATCCATCTCTTCAATGAGGTGCAGAGCCTGTAAAAGAAACAGAACACACATGTACCAAGTTAAAACAATTCTGATTTTTGCTTATTTATGTATTTTAAAAAGAGGGAAGCCTAGCAGTAAAATGAAGAACCAATTGCAGAATATTTTAGTTGTAGCTCATTCACCAGTACTTCATAGTTTAAAGCTAACAGGTGCAGCAGCTCTACTGCACCTTTTATTTCTGAGAAACAGGAGTCCTGGTATTACATGGGCTTTGTTTTCATTTGCTGAACATCTACAAATACAGTGATTTAGAGAATCCTTCTGTTCGTACTTTTCCTGATTGGTTTGGCTCAATGTAACTGAGCCAAAAATAACAGGGACGAACGTCAACCAAGGGGATTTTAAAAGCACTCTGCATGGCAAAAGCTGAAAGATTAATGACAAACATCTTGGCCAACACATGTCAATTCCTGAAAATGGAATAGAGAGTAATTTTTCTATTTTTATGTTATTTAGCTACCGGGTTTCTCAAGTCATTTTGAAATGCCAAAATGGAACTTCAAACAGCAGTTTGTGACTGAAATCAATGCTACCTTCTCTTTAGGACAGGTGACTTTGCTAAGCCTTTATATTACCCAAAGGAAAAAACTAGCACATTAGAGAAACAAATAAAACAAATTATTAGTTGCAGAATTGAGCAATTACTACAGCATGGCCTTGCTGTAAGCAAAAATTTGAAAGATTGCTAAGAAGAGCTAAAAAAAACCCCAAACCAAGGCAGCCAACACAGGTATGAACACACTCAGCAGCACAGAGAGTTAGTGTCAGAATAGTGGTATTTCTGTGAACTAGCAACTGACCACAGCCAGAAAAGGCCATGCAAAGGCTCCCAGATCCCCATTCACAGAAACACTCCCAGAACAGCTCAGTGTCTCACAAGGCCCCACACAGCAGCACCCAGGGCTGCTGCTGCTGCTGCTGCTGTCCCCAGAGCCCAGCAGGGCATAGGGGGCAGCTCAGGGAGGAGCATATGGGCTGTGGGCCTGACACAGGGAGGTGCCTCTTCCCTAGGAACATGAAGCCATGGGAAGACCTGGTGTTCCTGCCATTCTGAACAACAAAATCCTCCATGGTAAAGCAAAGACATGGAAAATTTAGCTGAGAAGTTACTAGAAGAAAGGCAGAAATTCTCTCTACTGCAGTCAGGGACTGGAAACTACCACAAAAAATAAGCTAAAATGAGAATCCACTTAAAAGCTATTATGCTGTTCTACCTCTGATTAAACCATTTTAATTAGCATCATCAAAGTTTGCTTTACACCATCTTGAATCACAGAGTACTTCAATTTTCCTGTACTTTAAACAAGTTTTTAGTACTATAAGTTATGATGATTTATCCAGTTAGAAGAATTACAATCAATTTTGTATTTCAAAATTATGCAGCTTCTTTTGGTAGCGCATCTCATTAGATTTACCTACAACAACTAAAAAATTACTTATTAAAATTCTGTATCCTTGAGTCAAAGCAGATAAGCTATTTAAACATATACAAAAGCACTTTGTTAATTTACAAACATTTACACAATTAATAGGAACTTCACATTTGCCTAATGCAGCCAAAGGACCTTCATTCCTTGTCAAAGTGAAAAGAAGTTAAAAATACATGCAAAGATCTACTGATACTCTTTCTCAATAACTAAGACACAATAAATCTGAATGCTTCTCTCATTTTGCTGTGATCCTTCAAAATTCTCCTGCAGTAATTAAAACCTAACCAGCAGTCAAACCACGAACCTCCTCTTGTGCAATACCCTGATTGTTGGGTACTATCCAAGACAGCAGCTCTTGAGGGCTGAGTTTTCCATCATGATCCTTGTCATAGTCATTCACAAACCGGTCCTTCTCAACCAGTATCCATTCTGGATCTTCCCTTGCAGCTAGTGAGACACAATTGTCAAGTTTAAAGCCACTCTTCACTTTAAAGCAGAGGTTTTCATCTTTTCTCCTAAGCAAATTCATTTATTCTCAATAAATGTAACCTAAAAGTGATGTCACTAAACAAAAACAAACCTTAATGGGCAAAGGAAAGTAGGGAAAGCAATTTCACTTACTGTCCGTATTTATTTGCACACTTGTTTTATACTTACCTGATGTACAGGTATTGCATCCTGCAGCCTACAGCAACCTTAGACTTGTCTTTAACTCTTCAAGAAATTGAGAAGTAATTAATCAAAATTATAAACACTGCAGACAGACTGCAAGCATGATCTGGCTTTCTAAGCCTTATGAAAATTAAAAGTAGCAGGTATCACAAGCAGGTAAGTAATAGTTAAAAAATAATTACAATAAGGAAGAAAAAGTGAAGTCTCTCCTTCCTAACATTTGGTTTTGTAAGGAGATTTTCCCTTTATGTCACAATCCACCATACACTGTTGCCCCAAACCACGAGCTAATTATGAAATCAGAGCCCCCATGCAGCCTATTAGTCATTTTAAAGAGTGCTGCAGGAATACTGTCTGCAGAAGAGAAAAGCTGAAGTAGTTTGTACAATCATAGCTGATTCTCAAGTCTTGCTAACAAGCTGTGATGACAAAGCTGTTATCTTCCCTATTACTGCAACAATTTCACTCCTTTCCAACAACGTTTTATAGACTGGGTTGGAAAAGCTTTCTTTCATGTTAGAGCAGGAAAAGGACCCTGTAGTTGCATCAGATATCTGTTGTTTTTACTGGCTCTGACAAACAAAGATGATTATAAAACATGAAATTCCAGGTGGCTGATTAGAGTGAAGAAAAACGGGTTATTGCCCTGGTTCTCCATATCCTCATGTGGCTTACACAATTCTCCCCAGCTAGGATGCCATTCAGAATTAGCACTTCTTTGAGCCAAGCAGACTTTCCACAAAACTGAAGTTACTGGGCTTTTTGGAATGGGAAGTATTATTTGCCCTAGCTTTTAGCAAATCAAATACAGTGTGTAAAATATTCATTGAGAAATATTGATAAGCATCAGGTAAGTGTCCTTCTTCTTGTTAAAGAAGGAACAGATCAAGTTTAAGGAAGAGCAAGACTGGAAAAAAACAAACCCAAACAAATCAGAGTGAAGGCAGCAATCAGGCTTCTGATACCTGGAACACTGAAGTGACTCCTCACACTTCCCTTCCATCCCTCTCACAACACACTCAGCTCAGTCCTTCCAAAGCAAGGCTGGCAGCTGCCTGCTCAGGCTGATCAAGGCCAGGGCAGTGTACCCTCACACTCCTGCTAGCTGGATCTGCAGATGTGTTCAGCTGGCCAATATGGCTGCACCTTGTTTCAGCTGCATCCTTTGTGGTCAGGAATTCACTTCAGTCTTTCAGAAAACAAGAAGCAACTTGCAAAGAAACTGTGGAATGGGCTACACACAGACCACCATCAAATGGGGCAGACTGATGTAAGGAGCATACTATGCTCAGTTTCAGAAAACAGAATTATTCCAAGACAGAAAATCTTACTCAGAATCTGTAGGTGAAAGTGTGAAAAGCTGAAAAGAAAGGTGCATCCAACTCTCCTCATTCCAAAAACTTTTGTTAGTTCCCTCTTTTATGCCCCTTCCCTTTTTTCCTTACTTGGGTCTCTTCTGTAATCACCAAGGAATTCTTCCAGGCTAACAAATCCATCACCATCTTTATCATGTTCTTCTAAAGCCTCCTGAATGACAAAGTCCTTTTGTATACATACAAAGAGCAAAATTAGCAACTCATGATCAAGACAAACAGCACTGAATCATTTTAGAGCAATGACTACTCCTTAAATGAATGACTTCCTCATTTCAAATGTCTTTTTGTGTTTTATGCAGAGTAGTGCCGTAATTGCTTCCTGTACAATAAAACAGATCCTGTCCTGTCCTGAAGAGTTTAGAATGTCAGATTTCATGAAAACCAAATCTGAAAGGTGTCCACAGAGCTGGAATCCTTCAACACAATTCAAAACTGCAAAAGCAGCTGAGAAACATGAATATGTACAAAGCTCTACCATCTCATTTCACTTTTCTTTTCATCTGATGGATTCACTAATTTGCATTTTTGCAACTTAATTGAATTGTTAGGAGAACTGGTTGGTCTTTTGTCCACCAGAGAGCCAAAACCAAAAGCTAAAATCTCACTGATGGATTTGCAGCCTAAGAGAGCTTGAAGGTGGTTAAGTCAGTCCAGGCCCCAAAGCTGGGGATACTTGTGCAATCCTAGTTCTTGAAACAGATTTCAAAGAAAAGCACTGAACTCCTGCTCCAGCTCCTGACCTCCAGCACTGGATCCACAAGACATTACCTGATTTTTAATTTGGGCTGTCCAAGCCATATCCATAACTGCCCCACTTCCTGAGGTACTGGGGCTAAGGACACACATTGAAAAGACCTACACACACAGGCTGATAAAGATGCTCCCCTAAATCTTACCGTCATGTACTCCACTTCTTCAGGATGTTCAAATGCAATATATTCATCCACATTTAGAGCAGGAACATCATCTCTATTAGCTTTCTCAAAACGTTTTTTCTCCTTTAAATGAAGCTTAGAAAATAGATTTAGTTAGAGCCCTTACTGGAAAGGAAAAACAACATAATAGTAGCTGGCTGTAATCTCATCAGGATATCAATTGTTTCACATTACCTACTCATATTATACTGATGTTAAATTTTCACTAAAAACAACTCATTGAGAGCAAAAAGAACAACACTTTTAATTGAGATGGTTTTATTCTAAGAATCGCAAAAATCCCTGCTTTTTTCAATTTAAGGAGTCATTTAAAACACACTAAAGAGAGATAATGAAAAGACCAAGAATTCTCAATTTAATATGTGCATCCTCCTCTAAAAGTTACCAATTCCCAAAATAACAAGTGAAGTACAATTATTATAATTAATGGCAGCCATTGCAAATTCCAGAATTTACATTTTAAGGACACTTAACCTTCTGCATCTACATCTCGTTTATGTCAAGGGCTGCCTGTAGTTCAGAGAAGGTCTTGAAAGATCATGTATGTAAAATGTCTTTTCTGAAGCCATTTTAAGGCCAGATTCCTTTACTACAGGACTGCTGTAGTAATTACATGTGATTACATGTGATCATTTTAAACAGAAGTCACTTCTCTGACCTGTATTAAGTATACATATTAGCATGCCATTAAAAAAGAAATAATATCTGATATAAGCAGGCAAGTTCTTATTTCTGAATGTCTTGCACTTCCTATTTCTGTCTTCCAGATGTGCAAAGACTTCCTATTTTTTTCTGGTTTCATTTTGTACAATCTCTGGATAAAATACAGACTCACACCATTGACAACCAATCTCTGCTCAAACGGCACATGACGTGAATTATAAAAATCTTGGAATCCCATCCTTAGGTGTGCTGTGCTATCAGTGTGACTGATCTGGGTACAGGAGTAGCCAGCAAATCAGAGATCATAAGCACTTTAAAAATAACCATTTGAAATTCTACTTCTGATTTATATCCCACCTTTGACACCTCTCAACATCAAGCTAACCTGATGAACACAGAGCATAACATGTAACAAATGAAGTGTAAGATCTTAACTATTCTCCAAAATAGTTAAATGTCCTCTTAGAGAAAAGCTGACCTTAGCTGGGAGTTTAACTAGGAAGGAAATCCAGAAGGATTACAGAAAGTACTATACTGCAATGTAAACTTGAACAATTGAGGGAGAAAGTAAGTTTTCCAGTGTTTTTTGGGAAGTGATGAACAAGGCCGCCACCTTCTGGCAAATTCCTGTGGTTATCTGATGTCAATTCTAAACTGTGTCTCTTCCATCTTGATCAGAGCAGGACCACTAATTTACAAACATAAGGAAAATGCTGTACATGGCTGACCTGTGATGCTTGTACAATGCTGCTCATTTACAATCTCCATTGGAGAAGTCAGCAGGCAGGAAAACCCAGCAAGCAGTCAAGTCACAACATAAGCAAGCAGTTCTACCCAGCTTATATAGCTATAGCTCTTTATGTATCTGTGATGGCAATGCCTCAAACATGGTATCAATATTTTGACTGGAAGTTCCTCTGGAAGTCTTGTGGTATTTAAATGCTATGTAATTATTCAGTTATGTGACATTCCATTTACAGTTTGTTTCTTCAGTGTGTAAAATCCTCTGTTCACTATATTAATTTCACTTCTGCTAAAATCCTGTATTATCTACTACTACTTTAATAAAGCAGACAAAGCAATCCTCACAGAAAAAATAAACCTCTGGCCAGAACAGCCTACAAACACACTTATTCTCTTTCTGAGAAACATTTACATATAAATGTGGAACGTGAAAAGAAACAAGTTTTGCTATGCGGTGGTTCTTGGTAAACCTTTTCTCCCTGCCTCTCTTGCCTCTTTCCCCGCTTAAGCATCTGCTTTCATACATGTGACTCATACACAACTTCTGTGTTTAAACATCCATTTTTAGCTGTGGGAGTTGCACTTCCATTGTTTAAAACTGTTTGAATTGCCTTCTCTGTGGGTCTCTAATGGACAGACAATGTTACAGCAGGCAATACTGACAGCCCACACTGAGTGCTTGAGCAGTAACTGAAAGCAGGCTGGAACAGTGCAACCAAGGGGTTAAAGAGCTTCCTTCTGCTCCAGCCCCAGTGGTGCTGGCCCCTGCTGTGGGTAGGACCCTGTCAGGCTGCAGCCTCACCCAATGGATTGCAGCCTGGGTTTAACATGGTGGCTGGAGACCGTGCTCTGCTGTAAGACTGTCAATAGACTTATGCTCCACTCAGCCAGCAAAATACACTCAGGAGGTACCATTTCATTGTGTCTTTATTTTGTCAGTAGCAGCTTTAATACTCCACTACTTTCCTTTAATTACTCCCCTATCTCAGCTAGCACAAAGTGTTAAACATATGCCAGCTGCTCTTTCTTCTCTACTCATCTTGTTCTGCCACAATAAACAAATATTGCTGCCTTTGGCCAACAGCTCACAGGAGCTGTTGCTGAAACATTTTACCTGGCGAAATGATTCTTCTTCTTGATCCTCCAGGACAGTGTCCTCATCAAAATCAATTACACGATCATACATTTGCAAGTTATACTCCTTCCAAGACACCAATCCATCACCATCTTTGTCGTAGTCAGTGAAGTGTTGCTTAGCTTCTTGTGTAACATAATGCTTAAAAGACTGCTGTATCCAGGAGCTCAGCTCATCTGTGAAAAACATTAAAAACATAATAAAATAAAGAAAATCAGAATCATCTGCACCATAAAAATTGTGAAGATCCCACAGATCTATTCTGTCTGGAAAACACTTCACAATTCAGATGAAAGCATATAGGCAAGAGGTTACTTAAAGCAAACAGTCTGTTTGCTCCATGCTGTGGCTTTTTCCAAGGTAACTGAATGAGGGAATAGATCACAGCTGCAGACTTCAGGGGATTTGTTAATGGTGATGTAGCCTTGTCTTTTCAAATCTGAAGGAAATCAACACTATAGCATCATTTCTTTTTTCTCCAAAGCTTTATGAAAATGATGCTGAGTATGGTTTAGACGGACAACTCTAAATGTAATTTGGTACCCCAAAAAACATTGTTCCCATCACTCCGGGGTTTCTTTTGAAAAATCCACAAACTTAATAAAACTTAATTTAGTACCATTGCCTTAATTACCCAAAATAAAATATTAACTATTTATGTAGAGCTATTTTCCCTTTATTTGGGGCTGAAATCAAGCCTCATAGTTTGGAAAGGTTTTTTAGTTGCTTGTTTTTATAGAAATGTAGCTAAAAGAAATAAAACTTAATATACCACTGAACTGACAGAGATACATTAAAGTTACTTCATTTAGAGAAGATTGGGAGAACATTCTCCCAGTATCTCTCAGCTATTTTCAGGTGCCTGGAAGGGAAAAACATCTTCCTCTGCATTGCAAAAATTATACATCTTAATCAACTCAAATGAAATCCTGTTCTGAAGACTCATTACTAATAAAAAGTCCTGTAGAAATCACTAGTTTGACGTAGGAAAATTTCACAGCATTTTTAAATACGAAAGTATCTTATCCTGTCCTTCTTGGCAGAGGCATCAATACAAGTTTATTAAGTTTATTTAAATACCCTTGAAAAGCAACAATGGATTTTTAAAAATACATTTTGAGTACTGAATTTATATTAGCAAAGGGACCAGCTTGCTAACAGATTCTGTGAATTGACTGAACATGCAGAAGTGTGCGTGCCAGCAAGGCTTGTGCTCAAACCAGCACTGCCTTATAAGAAACTGCAACATGATTTCTTAAAGATGGGCACCATTAATTAATGGTTTATTTCCCAGCATTTAAGGTGCAAGGCACAGCCATGTGACCACATAATGTCCAGCACCATGAATCAGAAATTTTTAATACTCCAAGATTAGAGAAGCAGTATTAACATATTTCATCTTCTTTCACTGTCAGCCTCCAAATGGAAGCACCAGCAATAAGGAAAATGGTCTCTAGAGTTTTGCAATACACTGAGGAATAAGTGAGCTCAAAAAGCTTCAGTACCCTAAGTTTCTTAGTATAAAAACACGTTCCACTGTGAGTTTTACCTTTGGGAAGCAAAAGGAAGGCAAGTTTTCATTAGACTGAGAATCAGATGCAATATATATATATACACCATGAGGACGGAGTATGGGTGGAATTCCTGTACTTTATATAGACTTTTACCCTTAAAGCCTTCATGTTGTGAGCTGCCTGTGGTGTATGACAGGGATTAGCCATCCCACTGAACTACAGACTATCTCACCTCTACACAGTCCATGCAGGAACACAGAAATCAGGGTGCAGTTGATTAAATTCAGAGTGAACAGCATAAAGTGAAGGGCATTCAAAAGATCATGTCTTTAAAACCGCATTTTGTCCTCTCACCTAGAAAGCTTCCTGTATGTTTAGTATAATTTTAATGAAATGTTACTATTCTGGCATTTGACCAAGGATTCTGCTTGCTTCGTGTGCGCACACATGAGAGACTTTTTGTCAAAATCACAGCAGAACAAAAAAAAAAGTTCATAACGAGGTTTAAAATTACATTAACATTATCATAATGATGTACTGAAAGAAAGGGCCTGAGTTTACCATGGAGTTCTTAAGTCTGACTGACAAAAACCTGTCTGGGGAGAGCCATTTGACACTGTATTATGATGAAATACGATCCCTCAATGTCACTTGGTGTCACCAGGTACTGAATACTATGTAGTATTATGGCTGCAGTACTTTCTCTCCATCTTAAACCTGCTCTCTGATTTGTACATAACAGGATTACAAAGACAGAAAGCCACTGGATTCCAAGTAGCCTCAGACATGCAAGGAGCAGGTAAAAGTGCAAAGGAAGTACCTTCAACTTCATATTGCTCTGACCCACACTAACTCTTGCTAGCCACACTCCTTCCATCACAGAACGGATCAGGTTGGAAGCAACCAGAGCAGGTCATCTGGTCTAATCTTCCTGCTGAAGCAGGGTCATCCCAGTGCACATGGCACAGGATTGTGTCCAGAAGGCTCTTGAGCATCTCCAGTGAGGGAGACTCCACTAACTGGGTAATCTGTGCCAATGCACAGTCTCTGCACAGGAAAGTTCTTCCTCATATTCAGGTGGAATTTCCTGAGCATGAGTTTCTATTCATTGCCTCCCGTCCAAGTAGTTGGCGCCACCGAGCAGAGCCTGGCTCCATTCTCTTAGCACCCTTTCTTTAGGTGTTTGGTACACACCAGTGAGGTCTCCTCTCAGTGGTCTCTTCTCGAGTCAAACAGAAACCCCAGGCACTGAGATAGCCTCAGCATGAGCCTGTCAGTGTTTCTAACTCACTGTGCAAGGGATCGTGATGTTTTCCATAGGGATTCCCCCCAGCACAAGGGCCACGGGCTGTGTCACGGGTAGAGCGCGTTTTT
>VXBB01014697.1:0-12135 GCA_013399915.1 Illadopsis cleaveri
CTGTTCACAAACTCCATGGTCTGGAGAGCAGTTCTTATAGGGTTTATCTTCCTTGCGGCAAAGTTCTTTGTTAGTCTGTGTTCAGGACACATATTCATGTCTTTTTCTTTCTCTCCTTGCTCTCTTTTCACAAACTTTCCGGACAAATCTAAGAGACTGAATTAGATTCTGGGAACTGGACATTGGGATGTTGATAGCGTCATTGCTGGTTCTCCTTATCTCAGATCCATATCGGGTGTTGATTGCTGGGGAGTAGCCAGCCCGCCCTGATGGATGGGAATATCCTGCCAAGCCATTCCCTTTTCTTCTGTAAATTTGGACTACGCCTGCCGTTGTTGGAATGTCTTCACAGTTGCAAATTAGCTGCAGCCTGAAAATTTCTACAGTTCTTGGAAACCTCAGTTTGAAACACAATTTTACTTTATGACATATATCACATTAGTCTGAAGTATGAATTTATTTTAGAACATCTATCACAGTGAGTTTCAGTCAACCTCAAGTGCCTCTTAAGTATCAACAGATCAGAATTTGAAAAATGAGCATGAGGACACTGAGGAAATGAGAGGGTTTTATGAATCACATCTCTATGTTGAATTTTGGAATTTCTGCTATAAACTGTTAAAATTAACTTTCTCTCCCTTTCCAATGTGCCATCAATCCCCAGTCATAACAAACCTCTGCACCTCCTGATCATTGTGAAAAGGTCCTGTCTTTAACACCCCACTGTCAACTTAAATGCAATGCTACACAAACTTGAACTACTACCTTAAAATAAATCAAGATGTACAATAACAAAAAGATGGAGATATTTCCCATTGACGGAAATTAGAAACCTACAGTTTCTGTTTCTTAACATGTGTGTCTTGAGTAGTACGGTTTAAAATCAACTACACAAGCACTTTCAATATACAATGGGCTATTAAAAGATATGGAAAATTCAAGATACATTTACCCCTTCTGTCAGCACCCACATAAAAGTCTTATCTTCAAATTTAGACTGCTCAGCACTATTTATTCAGCAGACACAAGCCATTTGGCTATAGTCCCTGAGAAGCAGCTGCACTGTATCTCCATGAATGATGGACAAGTATATCTTGGTGCTTCTGAAAGCCAACTCATGGTTTTTATCAGCAGTCCTATCAAACTCACCAAGGTGAGAGAGTCTACTGAGAGCCTAGGGTTTTCTACAGCCAAAAAGAAAATGAATTTCAGCCAGTAGCCCATTAACCATATCTTCCAAGGACTCAGAAAATTCCTAACAATGATTCACAATTGAAGCTGCCAACAGAGTGAATTAATTGTCCAGCTGAGCCCTCGTGGTCTTCTGTTTGTTAGCTCCTGAAACATTTCTTCCTATTTATTCTTACTTATCACTGTCCCCAAGGGTCTTAAGAAGTTGCTCTGGAGAGGGAAAAAACATGTAAACCTTGGTGAAATACATTTCCTTTTCCATAAAAACACTTCCTTTCCAAGCTATTTGAAGTAAAAAATCCTTCTGTGAACAGGTTTCAGGGAAGGACCAAACTCAAAACTAACAGCTGTAGAAAGAACATGGCTGGAAATTACCAAAAGTAATACAATATAAATCACACTGAGTAAACTGAATAAAAATTTAGGAGGAAAACACTTCTACTATTTGATTCTGCATTATTCACCTTCATGGATTTAAAAAAGAAAGAAAAAAAAAGGTAGGATTTAACATTTCCCTACTCTTATTTCAACTACTCTCCTTATCCTGAGTGAGCTATAAAAGGACACACATGGAGGGAAAAGCCCGCAATCTGCCATGCTGTTTTTCCGGTATGATTTGGTTAGATTCATAGTGCATGACCCAAAAGAGCTCATTGTAAACAGCTGATTGGGTTTTAAAACAGTGGATAATCAGTCGGGTAAATTACCACTCATTGTCTTTAGGACATTCTCTGCATTCTTCGAATGCAAGCCCATGTTCTCTCTCAGCTGCTTCCTTGAAGCTCTCCCTGGTGTTGTATGGGGCAGAGCTGTGGACCTTGAAGGAAATAAATGAATATCGACTTGCAGTGCTAGAGATGACACATCTTGGGAGGATCCCTAATGTTAGCAGCAGACAGAAATTGAGAAGTAATGACACCAGAAGTGTGCTGTGAATAAAAAAGTAGTTGCTGGCTGCCACGAGAGGACTGGAAGTGCTGCTGAGTGGGAGGTAAATATATCCAACCTTTCATAAAATAGGGAAGAAAAATTCTTTCTCTGTAAAACCTCTCCAACTAGGCACAGTTAATACATAGCCATTGAATTATGGAATCTTTTAGGTTGCAATTGATCTTTACTATAACTAACAACTAACATGACACTGCCAAAGCCCACTATACCCGGTCCCTTAGCACACATATGTGTATCTTTTAAAGATCTGGCACTTCTACTCCACAGGATAACGTCTTTTTTCCAGTGCAGGACCCTGCACTTGGTGTTGTTGAACCTCATACAACAGGCATCAGCCCATGATCCAGCCTGTCCAGATCCCTCTGAAGAGCCTTCCTGTCCTCCAGCAGATCAACACCCTGGCCCTACTTAGTGAGGGTGCCCTTGATCCTCTTGCTCAGGTTGTTGAAGATATTGAACATATAAAACATATTAAACAGATATTGTGCTGACACCACTACTGAGCCCTGGGGAACACCACTCGTGACTGGTCACCAGCTGTATTTAACTCCACTCTCCACCATTCCCTGGACCCAGCCATTCATGCAGTTTGCTGCCCATCCAACAGTACACCTGTCTCAAGCCATGTAAAGCAAATTTCTCCAGGAGAATGCTGTGGGAAACAGTGTCAAAGGTTTTACTACAGTCTGCTACAGACAGACAAGATCCACAGCCTTTCCCTCATCCACTGAGAGGGTCACCTTGTCATGGGAGACCAGGCTGATCAAGCAGGACCTGCCTATTATGAACTCATGAAGGCTGGGCCTGATCCCTGGGTTGTCCTTAATGTGCTGTGTGGTGTCACTCAAGATGATGTGGTCCATGACCTTCCCTGGCACCTGGTTCAGACCGACAGGCCTAGAGTTCCTCGGCTCCTCCTTCAGCCCTTCTTGTATATGGGTGTCACATTGGCTGACTTCCAACTACCTGGGCCTCCCTGGTTGGCCAGGCCTGCTGGTAAATGACTGAAAGTGGCTTAGTGAGCTCTTCTGCAGATCCCTCAGTACTTCTAGGTGGATCCCATCCAGCCCCATAAACTTCCAGGTGTCCAAGTGGTGGAGCAGGTTCCAGACCATTTACCTTTGGATTAGAAGGGCTCCATTCTGCTCCTCAACCCTGTCTTTTGTTGCCCATGGTTTTCTTGCTCATGAATGTTTGGACTTTGCAGTCCAGCTTTCTCATGCAGCTTCACATAAACAATGTATATTTTTAGAAATGCTTACATTTTTCTCCTATGGGAGGAGAACTGTGATTGATGGTGATGTTCTCTCCATCCAGGTTGAAGAGATGGCGACCTTTGTAGCCAATCTCTTGACCTTTGTACAGATGTATATATATGGAGTCAGATTTTGAATAAAGTAGAAGTTTCCCTGACTTCTACTGTGCCTGCCTCGTCCTTGGTGTGTCCAAAACAGCAACAGTCTTTCAGCTCAGGGGGCTAGGTACCTGGAAAACAACTGGTCTTCCTATTAAAGACTGAGCAAGTCTTTCATTCATACAATATTAAAAACAAAACCATCTATGATTTACTGAAGTTAGAGATTAGAAGTCTGAAGCTACAAAGATACTCAAAGAAATTATTGAGGAAGTAGTGTTTTAGCCATCTCAAATATCATACAACATTATATGAAAATCTGAATCAAACCATTTTAGGCTTTTACAGGGCTAGAGGAAATAGTTGCACCATTTCCTAACTATATGGCACTATTAAAGACAGCAGAAATCACATTACATAACCAAACCAGGTAAAATAAATATAGTAAATGACTTTTCAACTTTTTGTCCGTTAGAGATCAACAACTATTTTGCAGAAGAGGTATGGGCACCATGTAAACTTTCCATATATAAAATAAGTGATTTACTTACAAAGCCTGTTTCAAAGTCTTTAGAAGCAATGGATGCTGTCTCTGCCCAAGATCCCACAGAACAAAACTGCATGACAAGAGTTGTCAGTGCAAGGCTGAGTATCAACAATTTTATGTTAAATCAAGGGGTTATTTCAACATCAGAGTATGTTCAAGACTTGTGCCTGTCAAAACTTTCATTACTAACCTGGATATCAAAACAAGGAGACTCTGTGCAGGTCACCAAGGTCTTTTCAAGCACTTGCACCACTGGTTCAGAATTCTAAATGATTTTGACAGAGAAATACATTAAAAACAATACTAAAAAAAGTCATGTCTTGCAAGCCACAAACTGAATATAGGCCCACTGTGTCATACTGTTGCTAAAGGAAGATTTAAAAAAAAAAAAAAAACCACCCTGAAACAATGCTAAGAGAAACATCACTATAGTTTCCAATTCTATTTTTCGCGTTCCATTTTTTTAGTGCTTAAAAATCTGTTCTTCACCCATTTATTTCCTAACATCTTTCACACAGCAAAAAACCATTCTTCCTTCCTTAAAACTTGGCATAGACTTTGGGTAAAAATTAGTGATTTTCATCAGCTTGCTCCAGGCTGAATTCTGCACCAACTCTGTGATTCATTTCATTTGTCCCAGTGATTTTGAACCCCACTGTCAGTACCATGTCTTATTTTTCATTTGTTCACCTGCAGCTTTAGAAGCCAGGTCTTTAGTAGCAGTCCAGAGTAACAAGTTTATGCTCTAACATCTTATAATTACATGTCTTGGCTTGAAAGACAGGTGTCTGCTAGGGAAGGGCAGGGCCTCTCTAGGAATGCAGAATTCAAATCCCCTCCCTCTGAATTATTATAATTTAGAAAATTAAAGAGGCTTTCAGGCAGAGGTATGGGGGTAAGAATGACAGTTCATTACTAGCATGTATAACAAGGCAAACAAACAACAACAACTACAGCAATAATAACAGAACCAGGAACCTCGAGGGCCTTTGCTTCACAAAGCCCGGGGCAGTCTCATCTCTTGGGACTCCGAGAGCACCAAGCTGGAACGGTGGAAAATCCCAGACTGGTGGATGAGATATATCAGAAGCTCCACAGTGGTAGCTGGAACAGCAGGGATGTCCCGGCAGGGCAGGGCAGGACAGGGCCACAGACCAGCAAAAAGCCTCAAAGCAGTGCCAAAGAAACGGCGGCAACGGGACGGGGCCGGCCCAGCAGGGCAGGAGGAGGCAAGCTCAGAACTCCTGGGCACACGAGCAGATGATGGTAGATTTTTCTCAGGACTGGACCTGGTGGCGACAGTGAACTCCTCCTGCAGCAAGCAGCAGGCTGGACATCCTCTCTCCGATGCCGAGAGTAAGAGAGAAGCTGCTCCCAGCCCTGTCCTTNAAATGAGAGATGCAACTTGAATGACTGAGGCCTCTCCATCTCTCTTCACTCCCTCCCTCCTTCCCTCAACATTCCTCACCTTCCCCACCGCCCCCCACCCTCGCCGCCCCCTCTTCTTTTTCATGCAGTGGTGTTTGATGGAGCAGCAGATTAGAAACACTTTCCATCTGTATCTTTTTATACTTGTCCAGGTTGTCACCATTAAAAAGTGCAGCTTCAATGCTACTGTTAAACCTTGGATAAAACTGCGATGTAAATAGTTCATGCTGAAAATTTGTCATTGTCAGACAATGACAATACTGGACCTATAAGTCAACTCCCAATATCATAGAAGGAGCAGAACTGTCATGTCTTTCACAATTGTGTTAAAGATTTCTTGCATGTTCCTGGAAGAGAGAAATACCATGGCTACAAAACTGGTTTCTGCATTTCCCTGTAAAATAAAATCAAATACACTTCTACAACCAAAGAATCATCCTTTAATTGAATTATGGTCTATACCCATAAACTTATTTTCACTTGACCACCTGCCATATCCTTACTTATCCTTGCACTTATCCTGATCAGAAGCTTACAGTACTTTAATCCAAAGACCTTTAAAAGTTTGGGGTTTTTTTCCCTTTCTGGATTATGTTTTATAAATATTATCTTTCTTAAGAATTATTATGAAACAACACATCTGAATGGTGTGCACATCAGGATATCCGTACATATTTGCCACTTCTTTGATGTTGCCAGTGTGGTAATTGAACTTGAGCAAATAAGAGGCCATAATCAAGTGGCTGGCAAGACATCCCCATGATCAGAATGTTTGACAGTCTATGCACCACATGCTATCCAAAATGGAATCTGTGTTAAACTGAAAGCTACAAAAGTGCAACTGCTTTCTGCTGTGACTGCCAAAAGATTAAAGATTGCTGTATTCACAACCCAGTGTGCCCAAATAGTCCATGGAAATCTTGCTAAACTGAAGGCAAATAACATTGTGAAAATTGCAAGCTAAGATGGTCTTGACATAAAATCATTTGGGTTGGAAAAGACCGTTGAGATCATCAAATCCAACCTTTGCCCAATCAATGTCAAGTGACGGTAGAAAGAATGTATTTCCATAGCTCCCAACAAATTCTGAGCCAAGCTGAGCTGGACTTGCTCTAGGCCATGCCCAAATTATAGGAAAAAAGTCATTCACTGATCCTCTCTGCCATGGTGAAATGTTCCTCCACATCATTCAGTCATTAACAAAAAACTATCAAAATCCATCTGAAACCTCTGTAATTTGCAGGGATTCTTGTAACACTGAAAAGAATTTTGTTATCAGCTGTGCATTGCCCATCAAAAAGGTAGCTTTCCTTGCATTAAAAGCAGTGGTAAAACTATGGCATTAAAAATCAAAGAGTTTCAGGGTGGCATCACACACCTTCACCACCAAACAGATTAATGGAAAATGGTATTCTAAATAAAACAAAACAATAGCTAAAATTTGCCAAATAACTATAAACACATATACATAGTGCACACATTTTATATAGTTACCTTCATGCACTTATTTTTTCAGGCACTCAGAGCAATAAAACTAGAAAACACTGCTAGTTGACAGATAAGGGTTATAATTATCCTCCTCCATCAAGTTAAGATATATTAATTTTCCTGAAATTGACGCCTGACCAAAATTTGCCCATACTCTTGAGACCACTATCTTCAAGTGACTACAGACAAGTGTTACACTAAAGAACAAACCACAGTGTGTAAAAATGTGTTGGTTTAATATTTTCCTCATCTCAAATGCTTTGCACAGTCTTAGGACTTTCCAGAAAAAAACACCACTTGAAATTATTCCCAATACTTTAGGATCTAGCTTTTGGCTAATAGAATTTTTGAGAAAATATAAAACATTTAGGCCTAATGTGTTGTTCTAATAACTGAACTTATATTCTGTGGCAATAATAATCTTGAAACTAGGAAAAAAAGGATGTTTCATCTTTTTAGGAACAGAATCAATAAATATAAGTTGGTCTGCTGAAATATAATTCCAAAATACACACACATACATTCATTTTGTCTCAGCCTATACCTTCTCTTCTAAAATAAACTTGAAAGTATCCATGATAAAATTAAACTTTAGGGTTATGTAAAGAAGATTTTTCCTTACAAGCCTTGTTTCAAATCTACAAGGAATGAAATCTTTAAATGCTGTAGAGTCACAGAAGATGCTGAGTTAGAAGGGACCCACAAGAATCATTGAGGGCAACTCCTGACCTTGCACAGGACCATCCTCAATAGTCATATCATGTGCCTGAGAGCATGGTCCAAACACTTTTTGGACTCTGTCAGAGTTGGTGTTGTGACCACTGCTCTAGGGAGCCTGTTCCAGTGCCCAATCACTCTCTGGGTGAAAAACCTTTTCCTAATACCTGACCTAAATCTCCCCTGACACAGCTCCAGGCCATTCCCTCAGGTCCTGTCACTGGTCACCAGAGAGAAGGGGTCAGTGCCTGCCCCTCTGCTTTCCCTCATGAGGAGGTTGTGATTCCAATGAGATCTCCCCTCACTCTCCTCTTCTCCAGGCTGAACAGACCGAGTGACCTCAGCTGCTCCTCACATTTTGTGAGGTTTGTATTGTTTAGCAGGAACTTAGTTACCATATTGCACCAGAATGAATTGAGAATCCATTGCTGTTCTGGAAATCCATTTTCAGTTAAGTTACTACTCAGGAAAAAAAGCATCCATATTGCTCAATGGCAAAACACTTGCAAACAGAATTGTTTTATTCAAAAAAATAAGATCAGAAACAGTATGATGTCAAAGAAAAATACTTTTTGGAGAAAGAAAAAATTACCTTTTCTTTTGTGTAGCTCTATTTAAACATGTTTAGTTTACAGAGAAATAATTTCTTTTTCCGTGGCTGTTCAATAGCCAGTCTAATTTCACTTTTTCTACTATGAACATTGCTGCTGTTTAATTTATTAAGAAGATAATTTCTGGAGAGCACACACGTTCTAGGAACGAAGAGAAAGATAATCTAGCCATTTACTCAAAGAAACATATATTTTTCCTTCCTGCATTAAATAAATCAATCCTAACCCCCAGAGAAATCCATTTTGCAGTCTCCACTTCCATTTTATATTAACATTTTTTTCTTAAGGAGTATATTCAAAGATATTCCTGCTTGGGTACAGTGCCCCACAGCAGTGGCCAGCCAATGTTCTTCCCCGTGGAGCTAAGGTTGGGATAAGTGTCCTTTGATAGAAATTCCATAACTGGGCCCTCTATGACAAGAGTGAGCCTTCCCAATTAGTAGATATTCTGGGAACTCCAACAGAAAGAAATTGCTGCTTCTCTCTGGAATGAAGACCAGAGATTTCCTTGTTGACCACGTCCTTGCACAAGGCCCAAAAGCCTTGTATTCAGAGCAAAACAAAGCATAAAAACTCAGACACCAGTGAAATGAAATAATAACCACCAAATAAAAAATTTTCACTGATTTTCTCACAATGGTTTTCTTCTCACACTTATTTTTCCCCTATTCCAATTACACCTCTAAAAGTACACTGAATATTGTTTCTTGATTTCTCTGATCTGCAGCCTTGATCAAATTACTGTAAAGCCCTGTTTAATGTTTTTGTAAGGCTGCTGCTCACCTTTTTACTGCATTTTTATGGTATCTACTTTAATTCCTCAGTGAGCCAACAGGTCAAGGAATGCAAGTTGCTTCCCCTCCTGCTCTTATTATCAGTATATTCCAGATTACAGAGCGCAACTCTTAATACTGGTGAAATCAAAGAAGCATAAGTGAAACTGTATAAAAACCCTTCTGAGTTTATTTATCCATTTAAAAATATAGTTTTTTTTCATAAGAGTGTACTGCTTAAATAGTGAATATTCAATTAGCTCCACATGACCAATAGTGACTGCATGAGGATAGTGGAAACACCTAGTATCTTACTGCAAAATAATCTTCTGGGTCTAGCAGTGACACGTTAATATCCCTAAAGTGATTCCTTTTTTTCATTTTTTTTCCCCTTGCACTGTCCAGTAGGATGCATGTTTGTTTGCTTTTTGGATTTTGATTTTTATTCACCTCTTTATTGCTTTAAAATCCTGGGGCAAGGTGTTCTACAATCCAATTACATATAGTATGAAGAACCAACCATCCATTAAATGACTCCTATTGTTTCTTATACAAGGACAACCAATTATTTGTTATTTCGTTCCTTTGATCCCCTCACAACTCCTTGAACCTTTCATTGCATCATACCTACCTCTACAATCTCTTCCCACCTCATTTTTCATCCCATGGAAGCCTTTTTTCAGCCTTCTGACTACATTTGACACTCTTTTTGACTCTTCTATGATTCTACAATGTCCAGCTTGAGAAGGAAGACTCAGAAGTCTATGTAGTATTCAAGATGCAGCCGAATCACAGATTTACAGAGTCGCCTAATAATGATCTCTCATTTGCACTCCATTCCCCTTCTAGTAATTCCAAACCTCAATTCACTTCTTTTTTGACTGAAACAAGATAGTTGTCCTGGTTTAGGGGAAATTTGGGAGGAAACCACTGAATGGAGTTCCTCTGGAGAGCAAACCCAAATTGCCCCTCCCCCCCCCCACAGCCGGTCCGGGAAAAGAACTATCTTGGAAAAAAGTGGAAAAAACTATTTATTTAAACAAACAAAATGCCCATGAGCATAAAGAATGAATAACATGAAGCAATAAAACATCTCGCCACTCTGAAGAGAAATGGCAAAACTGAGGAAGTCCTTGCCATGAGTTAGCTCAGCTCTCTCAGTCTCTTATCAGTTCCAGTCCCTTGGGCACTGGAAAATGCCGAGGTCCAGGCCCTGGTGGGCTGCAGGCATGAGATCCCGGTGTCTCTCTGGGTTTTTCAATCCAGGACAGGTTTCAACAATCCCAAGGAAAAAAAAGAAAAAAAAACAGTCCAGGGAGCTTCTCTGCCTCAGCTAGCTAAACTAACTAAAAGCAAAAAAGATCTCTGTCCAGCCGCTGTCCGTGCCTCTGATTAACACACAGAGTCCGGAGAAAAAAATGTGTAGGAGTGAATGCTGATTTCTCGAAACAAACTGCGCGGTTCTTCTTTCCCTGCTTCGCTCTTAGAACCAGTCTTAAAGGTGCAGAACACAACATACAGTACACACAGAACAGATGATTGGTGATACAAGCATCATAAAGTCACCCTAGGACAATAGTAAAGTCAATGCTGACATTTAGGACAACACTAGTATCTCGTTCTTGAGCAGTACCAGCCTGTTCATAGCCTATCATTTTATTCAAGGTATTTTTGTCTTCAAGGGGCCTCATCCAGTTTGAATTTCATCTGCCATTTTATCTCCCAGTTACCCAAGATCAATCTACCTCTGCTAGAAATGCTAAAGCAACCTTTATCTCATTCCACAGACTGTCCCCACTGGGAAGGAAATTCCCTATCTGACACCAAACTTATCTCTCTGACTGAACCAACAAGTCCTAGGATTGGAGATAGTACAGGTCTGGAGATCTCAGCCAATAGATGTGGATGGTGATGCAGTATCTGATGCATTAACACTCTCAAATGGTCCCGCTACTAAAGCTGATGGCACTAGGGAATTACATCAAGCTAGCTTGAAGCAGCAGGCTTTCGACCCTGTGGAAAATTTTTTATCCCATCTAGGTAAAAAGCAAGACTTGAAATATTGTCAAACCCATCCTGCAGAATGGAAACTGCAAGTCTCCAGCAGCTGTTCTGATGTAGAATCAATAGTACATACACACAGCTCTATACACAAAGGCACAACTGGGTTTTCTTCCTTTTAAACGATGCAAGGAGCAGTAGTTAATTGTTTGCTCAGTCTTTGCCAACAGACTGTTGAACTTCTATTTTTCTTTCCTCTGGTTTTAATCCAATATAGCATCTGGAAAGTAATGGTTACATTATATTTGCTGTTTTGTATAAGGATACAATAATAGAAGCAGCTCACTGATTATCTCACAATAGTTTTCTTCTCACATTTATTTTTCCCTTACTCCAGCAGTATCAGTCAAGCATGTTAGAGACAACTGCAGTCAGAACACTTCAAAAAAGTGGACTGAATATTGTTGCTTGATTCCTCTGATCTGCAGCCTTGAGCAAATTATTGCAACAGCCCTGTATAATGTTTTCAACAGGGAATTTTTTAATTATATTTTAGACATTGTAAGAATCATTCAATGCAGAGACCCTTGATCAAAGAGCACTTTATAAATATAAGTACTTTAATTTTAAATTGATTTCTCTCTCACAAAGCCTATTGTAATTGGTGGAACTGCACCACTGTGAAGGCAGCCCAGTTTCTCTAAGAGTATTTCTTCTTATTTATTCTAAGCTTATAATAATGACTAGATACATTAGCAGCCAAAGATTTTAAAAACTGCCTTTGCTCCCTGCTCAAAAAAAAAAAAACAACCCACAANATCTTGGAAAAAAGTGGAAAAAACTATTTATTTAAACAAACAAAATGCCCATGAGCATAAAGAATGAATAACATGAAGCAATAAAACATCTCGCCACTCTGAAGAGAAATGGCAAAACTGAGGAAGTCCTTGCCATGAGTTAGCTCAGCTCTCTCAGTCTCTTATCAGTTCCAGTCCCTTGGGCACTGGAAAATGCCGAGGTCCAGGCCCTGGTGGGCTGCAGGCATGAGATCCCGGTGTCTCTCTGGGTTTTTCA